>CANXYI012004875.1:0-10739 GCA_948208565.1 Hura crepitans
TTAATCCAATTAATAAACTCAAAATTAATTTGTTGATCACTACTGATAGTGAATATGGTATATTTTCATACAACTATTACAAAACTATGAATCCAATTCACATGCAATTAGTTTTGGGCATTCAAAATATTTAAATTAACTTCATAATTATTCAATAATTATTAATAAATAGGCTTGGAATTGAAAGGAAGCAAAATCAAATTTTGACACCATTGAAAAATTGATTTTGAATAACACTTTTAATATAAAAAAATCAAATTTATTAATCAGCTACAAAATTATTTTTCAATCCCTGAAGAACTTAAAAAAAATAATTTGGGGCTCTAAAATTAAAAGAAATCCTTCAGAAAATTTTGCATTAATTTAGCTGATTTCTGCAATGAAAAAAATAGCCAAAAAATTATGTTTAACAATTTTTAAAAAAAATCAAATAAAATTCAATTTTATTAGATAGATCCAAAATTAAAATTCATCCGTTAGAAACCTAGAAAAAATAATTTGGGGCTAAAAACATTAAAAAAAATTATATTAAACTAAAATTTCCAAAACTAGTTGATAAATGCTATCAAAACCTGAGTTTACTATTCAATTAATTATTTTAATTATCAAATAAAATCTAATTTTATTGATGAGACATAGATTCAAAGTTTAGGGTTTTAAAAACCTAAAAATAAAATTTAGGGCTAAAACTAATTAAATAACTAATTGAACCGAATAGCAACATTTCTATCGACCAACATAGCGGATTTTCACAATTTTGGTTAATTCAACCATATAAAATCTCAAAAATTCAAAAAGCCAAAAATAAAAATATTTATAATAAGTTCTAATCCATATATAACCATTAGAAATGGAATAAAATAAAAAAAAATATACAAAAAAATTCAAACCAAAATTTTAAATCTTAACTACGGGATATCAACAAACTGTGATAGTTTTCAACTTTTCAATGTAACTAGGCTCTGATACCATTATTGATTTCCATGGACTTATGCACTATGGAAATAAAATATCCATGGAACCCTAGCAAAGGTTGAAACATCAAAAATATTGAAAAACAAAAAATTTATATATGATGAAATCACAAAATAAGAATTTACCGTAAATTCTTTACGCGATTCTAACATGCAACTTTCCTTTTCTTTTGCTTTTCTCATCAAGTTATTGCAAACCATAGTGATCCTCAGTTGGGATCACCTCCAAGGTAATCGACACAAGAAGTTCTTAGAAGAGAGCTATAATGCCTGTAAGTCTATGTTTTATAAACAGTACCTGCTTAGCATGAATATTGCTTCCGGTGGGTCGGGGCACTTTAATAAGGTCGATAAGGTGCGTATTGGTCATAAAACTTTGACGGGCTAGAAAATGGACAAAATGAAATAATTAAAAAATTTAGTAGAATCAATAAATCATTTTGGATTAAGAACTAGTGAATAATGACATAAAACGAGGTTGTGTCGAGACAGCCCCAGGATGTGCTCATACGGACCCAAAAATATCATTTCCTGAACCTCAAAATTCCAATCTATATGGTGGTAAAGGAATTTTAATTTTTTAAGGTCATCTAATATTTATTTGGAATATTTTATTTTAATAGATGAATTATGACCTAAAGTTGATAGTGAAATTTTGAGTTGAAATTTTACGAGGACCTTAATGGCACTAATTGAGGATTTTTAAATTTAAAATGAGTATTTTTAGAGGTCTAAAGAATTTTCTATGAATTTCTAAAGTTTACAAGAAAATCGGGAGAAATTGGACCATTAAATCACCATATGTCATGATCTAAGCAGTATAAAAGGGTAGGCACATGTGGGGGTGCCACATGTGCCAAGATCACCTTCCACCCTCCCTTTTCCCCTATTTAGCTAACACCATCTTCACTTTCTCTCTTTGTCATTTTTCTTTCATTTCTCTCTCATCCCACCATAAAATCTCACACTTTACGCATAGTTCTTGACCTCTATAGCCTTCTAAAGCTAATTCATTTGACAAAAATTAGAAAAAGAGGCTAAAAAAGGAGAATTTGAAACTTGGTGAATAGTGACAAATTTGGGTGTAAGTGTTTTTAATTTAATTTTTATTTGTGTTTTAGGTAGTTTAAGGTATTCTAAAAAATCCTATGATTTTAAGTTTCAATTTGGAGTTAATGTAGGATTTTTAGGAATTTTTCTAAGGTAAATTTTGATTATGTTAAGGCAAAGAGAAAGAGTGGAGGAGGAACCCCATTGAAGGCAAGATAGTGGTGGAAAAAGGGGTGTTTTCATACCCTAGGTATATGGACTTGACTCAATTTTTGTATGTCATGTGTTTGTGCACGAATGTGTGTGTGTGTGTGTGTGTGTGTACATGTGTATGGAAATGGCGATTCTTAGTGTTAGGCATGCAATTGATGTAAATGAATGGTATGGTTATGTTAAAAATGTAAAAATAACATGGTATGCATGATTTGGGGAAAGGAAACCAAGTGTAGGTGTATGAGTTGTGTATGGCTGAAACATATACATGTATGTGCATGGTATATGTGTTCATATGTATGGCATGTTAGGCATGGCATTGACATGGGAAAGTGATGTAAAACTCATGCTAGGAATATGGGTAATGCTAATAAGATCTATGGAATGGTAGCTTGAGAAATTGTGACCTAAATTGGGGTGTAATGGTGACATGAGTGATGATATATGGAATTATGATCATATGTGTATTAATGTTGGCATGATGAGAATAAATAGGGCAGTAATGAATATGTGATACAAAGGCTAAAGAAATAAAGAAGTTATGTTGGTATGATTAAAGATGTGGAATGTAAGATTTTAGAAAATGGCCAAATGAATAGTAACTTACGCAAAAATGGCCAAATGAATAGTAACTTTACTGTAAATGACCTAAAATGGAAATTTGTGCATAATAACATGAGAAATGAAAATAGGTGTTGTTAATGACATGAAATAAGGTGAAAGGTAATTATTAATGATATAAGTCAATAATGAATAGTGTATTAGCCCATTAGTTAGACACTTACTAGATGGGTTAACCAATCAACTAGGGAGTTAGCAGCTGTTAGGCAGGTTGGTCCTTCCAAGGTCACTGTTGTTTAATGTGACGGCAGGTGCAGTTGTCGAGGCTCTGAGATTGAACCCTATACACTTGGGTATTATGAGGTCTACCTAGACTGATCCTTGCTATCCATTGGCTTTCTATGGATATTGGGAAATCCCATGGGGTTGATCCCTACTATCCACCTATGTTGCACTAGAGATATTGACTTAGGGGTATTAGGAGGTCCCACGAGGCTGATCCTTGCTATCCCACTTGCAAATATTGGGAGGTCTACAAACTGATCTTTGTTATCTGCCAGTTTAGTATTAGGAGGTCTACAGACTGATCCCTACTATTAGACCGATAGGTATAGCTACCGATGCCTAAAATGTGGGCTACTCCACAGGATAGATCCTGCTATCCGGTGTCTTAAAGTGTAGTTGTCTGTTATAAGCCTAAACAATATTTAACTTAATAAAGATAATACTATATGACTAGTAATAAGGACAATTGATGTACTGCATGGATTTAAATAATTGAGTTGACCAAATAGCCTATAAACTAGTTACTTTTGTAACAAGGCATTGTAAGGCATGGTACATAAAAGGGTATCTACTCTGATAAAATTGCATGAACATGATTATAATGTCTATACATATATATATACGACCTCATACATGTGTTTGTATTCATGACATACCTTTATTATGTCAATTCCACCACTAAATGCATACTCAGCATCTCAACATTTCGATGTATAGGCTATATATGGGGTAGCAATCTAGCTTCATCAGTGCTGTGTAGCTGTTATTAAGTCTCTTTTTGGAATAACTTTTGTACTCTTTTAGCTATGTTTTAACAATGCACTCATGTATATTGGGGTAGAAGTAGGTAGTGGATGTACCTTAAGGAAATCAGATAATTAAATTGTATGTCTATGGAAACTTAAATGTTGGTGGATATATAAATATATTTGCATGTTTAGTTGTTGAATATCTATGGGTCTGAGACACTGTGTTTGTGTGTGACTATGTTAATGGCAATATTGGGGGACCAAAAGGGCCTAGGAGTTGAGGATTAAGCTGTGATGTTATAGAAGTGCTTTTTGTGTAGGAAAAATTTTTGGTTTTTCACTTGGAAAGCCATTATGCTACACAAATTTTTGTAAATTGAACGATAATAAACTGTAGCACCCTTTATCTAGTCCATACACCAAACCTAAATAGGGACCACCACTGCATACCAATATCCAATTCTGCTACCCATAAAACCTGATTAATTAAAAACTTTTTATGAAATACATAATAAATTGATTTCTTGACTTATAGAGTTGTAAAAATATTGAAAATCATTTCGCATGCATATCGAGTTAAACATTGGGGTCATCATGTCAAAAATTTGATAGCATAACGGCTATATCGGGACACTTTTCTAAATTTTTACTTGCCTAAAAACACTTCTAAAACATCAATAAACTCATCCCTAACTCTAATGAGTCCTCTTAACCCTCCAAATCACAACACAAACACAATGAGCCTCAAGGTCTCCACAATCAACATTCCTACATGTAAACTTATGAATCAACACACAAACATGTGAGAAGCCGAAAAACAAAGTCAATAGTTAAAATATTTGAGTACAAAAACCCACTATAAATTGTAGATTAGACTAAATCCCTCTAGGATCACAAGAGCACACTAACTATTAACCATAACATTTACATCACAACTACTATTACAAAAAGTACGAAAATACCCATGCAAGGTATATCTTCGTGTCTCCTAATATAGGAAGCTTTGGCTCTAATCTGCTGCCCTATTACTTATGCATCGCAAATAGGCAATGCACTAAGCTTTCGCTTAGTGGTATAATCACTTTAACTAGGTATAGCAATTTTAAGCATGCATTTATGCAATATATGTCAAGTGAGTCATTTCAATACTATATATATGCACACATTACAAAAATAACAAAATTATGCAAATTTAGCACATGCTTGCCTTTAATAACTAAAAACTACATTATATCCATAATCATAGCTGCATTGTTATTAACATACTTAAAATCAACTATTTTGTATGAAGTATTCATACATTGGTCATAAATGTACACATGTTTCATAATACTTGGCAATGAGCACAACAACATGGATTTTTAAGCCATTAACATACCCATGCAGTATTACCGCATATTCGGGTTCTAAGACCCTATATGCAGTAACATGTCCATATTATGAGTATAAAACTCCACATACATCATATAAATGGGTTAAACCCAAAATTATTCCAAAAACATAAATATCATGCAGAATGCATAATTTAAAATGCACTTAACATTATTTTATGTGTAAACATGTAATAACCACAATTAACCTTGTTATTATAATTATTTGTTTAATTTATGCCCATACTAATGAGAGAACTATCCAAGGCTAGATAGTGGATGAAAGGCTACCAAAAGGTGCTTAAACAGTGTACCCGAAGGCACTGGTATCTATGGATACAAAATGCATCAACCCGAAGGTTCGCACATATGTAGAGCTAAATAGTGGTCAAAAAGCCTAGTGCCCGTCGACACAAAAATACGCATCATGACTCAAAGGCCTACTATCCAAAGGTAAACATTGTAGCTGCTAATCTTAGTTAATCGGTCAACCTATCCATACAAGGTTGTCTAACTATATAGGCATTATTAAATTAGTTGATTATCTATATTTTTAGCCATTTTAACGCATAACATAATTATTATCATATCATGCATGCACGTATTCCAATGGCCATTTCACATCTTATTAAGGGCTAAAAAAAGCAAAATGTTTTAACTAAAACATAACATTGGCAAAAATAGGCTCATACAGGTTCAAAAACACCGATTAGGCATGTCGCCTAGGTGTAAAAGTTACAATAACTCAACCAGACTCATAAACACGCATTTCATCATTTCTTTCATCATTACTATGCCTTAAATTGTCTAATGCATCAGAGCTTTTCAAGACAAACACATATTGCATTATTTGCCATTTTTCTCAAACTATCGAAATTTTAATGATAGGCATACATTATATGGCTATATCATGGCAATAACACCTAAAAGGTTTAAGATGGCATTCAGAGATCACCTAACATGCACACACATTTTATTCATTATGAATGTACATTTGGAATGACATTATGGCACAAAACATGATATCCAAATCATTTACGTATATAACTCACAATTATGCATATAAGGCTTACACATATGAGTTTCAGCCTCCACTTACCCGAGACCTCTAAAATACATGCATACATATATACAACTATATGTCATGTTTAGATGCTCAATATTACATCTGCTTACTTTCAACCAATTACACACAGTCATACGACATCAATATCACAAAATGACTTTTTATGGCCCTACGATCACATAATCCGTTCTTTGGTTAATATTACTATAAGAATACATTATTCATGCATAATCCATATTAAACCATCACATTACATACACTCATCATCCATTCATGTCATACATACTCAATTATGCATTAAATTCTCATTATATCATTAAATGCCCATTTATGTCAAAATCCACATAATAAGTTCATAGGCATTTTAACCTAATTAAAGTGATTACACTTACAAAATAAGTCATATGGGATGCCCAAAGTTATCCTAAGCCTTTTTCTTGCCTCAAGAGGCTTAAGTTAATGCCTCGCCTACCAATTCAAAAGGGTAGAAACTTTAAAAAATAATATAAAATAATGCACATGTTGGAAAAATATTCTAAGCCTACATATATGCTATACAACACCTTAGGAACTTATGAAAAATATAAAACTAAAAAAAAAGTACCTAAGAGTTAGGTGGTCACTATTCACCTTTGGAATCTTTTCAGTTTTTCTCTCGAAATACTCTGCTGTTCCCGGTGATTTTAGTGTCCACAGACTCATCTTGAGACGCTTTTTATTTTGGGTATAATTCTTCGAAGTAAGTCCCTCTGTGGAGGAAGAAAAAATCAAAGGAGAGGAGGAGGAGTGGCTCACAGTTTTTGGGAGGATTTGGGAGGGATTTGTGTATGAAGGGAGTGGAAATGGATGGAATTTCCATTTCCCTCCTATTTATAGTATTCGAAAAAAACAATTTTCCTCTCTTTTGAAAAATTCTTATAACCGATAAGAGTGTCGGTTCCCCCCCATTTCTATCCCCAAAATTCCATAAATCTAAGCCCTAAATCCTCTCAAAATCTCGAGCCCAAATTGTGACAAAAACCTAAAAAATTAATGCATTTTATATCCCAAAAATTCTGTAAAAATACTTTTTGATCTCCAAAAATTTCGATTCCAAAGCTAATGGACCAGATGTAATATTTGAGCATCAAGTCATAACATTTTTAGATTATTTTGAGCAACTTTTTATTTTATTTACAATTCAGCTTTGCCTATGGCACTATTCATAGAACACTGCTGTAAAATCTTATTTTGCATTTTTAACCATCCAAATGACTTTGGATTGGCTTCAAACTTTGCCTAAAATTCTCTCATAATTAATACTACCCATCATTACATTTAGTGTGACTTGAGTTTTAGAAAATACTATTTATCTCGGGAAGTACTATTTATAAGAGTCGGGATTTTTAGGTATTTACATCTCTTCCTCTCTTAGAAAAGATGTCATCCTTGACATACCTAATTCAAAGATATGAGGATATTGCTCTCTTATCTGAGATTTACTCTCTTATGTCGCTTTTTTCATGTCATGATATTGCCATAACACTTTCACCAATAGCACAGTCTTATTCCGCAATTCTTTAACCTCTCTAGCTAGGATACCAATAGGTTCTTCCTCATATGACAAGTCTTGTCGTATCTCTACTTCCTCGGCTGTCAACACATGTGAAGGGTCCGATCTATATCTTCTTAGCATTGAGACATGAAACACATTATGATTCTACTATAACTCTAGAGGTAAAGCCAGTCTGTAAGCTAATAGACCCATACGTTCTGTGATCTCATATGGTCTAATGAACCTCAGACTCAACTTCCCTTTCTTACCAAACCTTAACACCTTTTTCCATAGAGATACTTTAAGAAAAAATTTATTGCTAACCTCAGACTCAATATCCCTTCTCTTCAAATCCATATAGGATTTTTATCTATCTAAAGCATCCTTTAGCCTCTCTCCAAAAATCTTCACCTTCTCCTCAACATCTTTGACCAAATCTGGTCCTCTAAGATTGTGCTCACTTAACTCGCTCTAATACAAAGAAGTCCTGCATCATCTCCCATGCACTGCCTCATAAGGAGCCATACCAAGGCTTGTCTAGTAAATGTTGTTGTAAGTGAATTTTGCTAATGACAAATACTTATCCCAACTGCCATTAAGCTCTATGGCACATGCTCGAAGCATATCCTTAAGAATATGAATGATTCTCTTTATTTAACCATCTGTCTGGGGATGAAAAGTTATGCTGAAATTGAGTCTTGTCCCTAAAGCATTATGGATTTCCTCTAAAATCTTGATGTAAAATGGGGATCTCTATCTGAAATGATAGATGAAGGCACTCTATGAAGATTAACTATCTCATCAACATACAGCTCAGCCAACTTCTCTAAAGAATAATCCTTTTTTTATTAGAATGAAGTGAGTTGACTTTGTCAATCTATCAACCACTACCCAAACAAAATCATGCTTATTCCTAGTCATCGGTAGCCTAATAATAAAATCTATAGTGACTCGATCCCATTTCCATTTTGGAATTGCTATAGGATGTAGCAAACTAGAAGGAATTTAATGCTCGGCCTTTACTTGCTGACAAGTGAGACATCTTATTGTATAATTAGTTATGTCTCTCTTCATGCTTGGCCACCAATATATCATCTTCAGATCTTGGTACATCTTAGTACTGCTAGGATGCATAGCATATGGTGTATTATGCACTTCTTGCAGAATCTACTATCTCAAATCTTCCTTCTTTAACACACAAAGTCAGTCATGATAATACAAATAACCATCTTCCTAAACCACAAACTTAGTAGACTTCCCCTCTTGGATCATACTTATGATGCTCTAAGCCTATGATCATCTTTTTGTGATTCCTTCATTGTCTGTATCAAGTTCGGCTTAACTTACAACTCAGCTAACAAACCACCATCATCTTGCATCTTCAAATGGATATGCATCACCTTCAAAGCTAACATAAGCTTTCTACTCAAGGCATCCACAACTTTATTAGCTTTCCTAAGATGGTAATCAATAAGGCAACCATAGTCCTTAATCAATTCCATCCATCTTCTTTGCCTTAAGTTTAACTCTTTTTGTGTCGGTAGATATTTCAAACTCTTGTGATTAGTGAAGACATAGCACTTTTCCCTATAAAGATAATGCCTCAATATCTTTAAAGCAAACACAATAGCTGCGAGCTCTAATTCATGTGTCGGATTGTTTTTCTCATGAGGTTTTAATTATCGTGAGTCATAGGCAACAATTTTACCATCCTAAATGAGTACACACCCCAACCCATTTAGTGAGGCATCAATATATATGGTGAACTTTTTTCCTAACACTGGCTGCACTAAAATTAAAGCCTCTATCAACAAACTCTTTAGTTTATCAAAACTCTCCTAACATTTGCTATCCCACTCAAACTTCACATCCTTCCTCAGAAGATGTGTTATAGGGCCTACTATCAAGGAAAACCCCTTGACAAACCTTTTGTAATATCTAGCCAAACCTAAGAAACTCCTGATCTCAGTCATATTCTTAGGCTATTTCCACTCCATTACAGCTTAAATCTTACTAGGATCCACTCTTATGCCCTCTATTGATGCTATATACCCTAAAAATGATACTTCCTCTAGCTAAAACTCACATTTACTAAGCTTAGCGTGGAGCTTTTCATCTCTCAAGATCTATAAAACTATTAGTAGATGCTTCTCATGCTTTTTTCGGTTCTTAGAATACATAAGGATATCATTGATGATGACTACCATGAACTAATATAGAAATGGCTTGAATATCTGATTTATAAGATCCATAAATGATGCTAGTGCATTAGTTAGCCTGAAAGGCATTATTGGGAACTCATAATGACCATATCTAGTCCTGAAAGCCATCTTATGTATGTCCGCCTCTCTCACCCTTAATTGATAATACCCGAATCTAAGATCAATCTTAGAGAAGACATCTGCCCTCTAAGCTAATCAACAAGATCATATATCCATGGTAAAAGATACTTGTTCTTAATAGTGACTTTGTTGAACTACTTATAATCCACACAAAGTCTTAAGGAACAATTCTTTTTTTTTGACAAACAAAATTGGTGCTCCCCATAATGAAACACTCGGTCTAATGAACCCTTTATCTAGAAGCTCTTGCAACTGTATCTTCAACTCCCTCAACTCTGTAAGAGCCATCTTATATGGAGCTATGGAAACTAGCATTATGCCTGGCATCACTTCAATACCAAACTCTAAATTCTGTTCTGGTGGCAAATAAAGTAACTCATCTAGAAAAACATCCTCAAATTCAGCCACAATAAGAATCTAACTTACTTCTGATACTTCTTTTTTGGTGTCAACTAGATATGCAAGGTAGGCTTGATAACCCTTCCACATCATCCTTCTAGCCACAACTACTGATACTATATTAGCCATGTAATATGATCTTTCACCCATCACTGTCACTTTTGATCCATCAATAGCTTCTAATGTGATCCTCTTC
>CANXYI012005017.1:0-10239 GCA_948208565.1 Hura crepitans
AATTCTGAAGTCGTTTGTAACTTTTCCTTAATTTTGGGTTTTGCATGTATATCGAGATAGTTGGTTAATTATCATATCGAGGGAATTTGGCTGTGTAATTTTATGAACCTCTAAATGAGAACAATTAAGGAATTTTAAAATAAACATCATGATTTTTAGAGATCCGAGTGATTTTTAAAAATTCTCCGAAGTTTCTAATGAAATCGAGCATTTTCAGGAAGCTTGGGTGACATGTGTCCCCACTTGGCCCATTTCAACCACTATAAATACTCCATGATGACACTTAGATGCCATTTGGCCTGACCACTCCACCTAGCCACCATTTTCTCCTTTCTTCCTCTTCTCATTTTTGGCACCACTCCCTTCCTTACTCCTCTATTTTTGTGGCTTCTCAAGCCTAAAATAACCACTAATTGCTACTAAAAATTCTATTGATAAATGCCAAACTAAACCTTAAAGAGGTTGGAATCAATAGGTTGCAATATAATTCAAGAAAAATCTAAGAATCCTTAAGTATATGCAAAGGGGTGCTTAGGAGAGAAATTCAAGTGTAAATATTTCTTCTTCCATTTTAAAATTTTTCCTTAGGGATTTCATCACTCTAAGACTTCTCACATTCATAAAATCTGAATTGGAGGACAATGGAATTTTTTTGGGAATTGTCTTAGTATTGCCATGGCTATATAAGTGAGAAGGAAAAACAAGGGGAATTAAGCCATTAAAACTTCCAAAGTGAGAAGAAAGGCTAGAAATTAAGTAAGGGATGTGGATTTAATGTATTTAAAGTATGCCAATTCAAGTTCATATGTAAAGTGTGTAGAAATGGTGTAGGGAAGTTAGGGAATTTTTGGTTAAAGTATGTGTACTTATGAATAGGCTTGTGTTCATGCTAATTGTGTATGGTGTGAATGATTTGTGTGGTGAATTAGTGAAAGGAATGAGTGGAAGGCCTATGACCCCAATTAACCGAGAGGTGTGTGTGTGTGTGGTATGTGGATAGCTTGAATTAAGTGGGAATTGGATAGCCTTTAATGTGTTTGAGATGGAAGTTTTGTATTGTGTTTGTGTATGGTGAAAAAGGAAGACTCAAGTAATGTTTCCATTTTTAGCCAAGAGCTTCCTTGGGATGCCTTAGGTTGCAAGGCATGTGTATGGTATCTTTATATGAAACATTGCTTAGGAATTAGCATGTTAAGGGTGGCAATGTAGGTACATGTGGTGAATTTGGTGAAAAAGGGTTTGTGTGTGTGTGCTTAGAATGGCCGAGGCAAGTGCAAGGCATGCCATGGCTTGGTTTGCATGAAATATGCATGGTGTGTGTGTAAACATGCTTGAGTGATGCTATTGTATATGTATGTGTGATTGAATTTGAAGAAAAGCATGTACATGGCCATTGGCAAACATTAACCAAGAGGTATGTGTGATAAATTTGGCATGATAAATATGTCATGGAAGGGTATGTGTATATGAGAATGGCATGACGTGTTTGGCATGATTTGTGTAATATGCACTTGGCATGAAATAGGTGAACATGTATGAGTAATAAGACATGAAAAGGTGTAACTATTG
The DNA here is from genome assembly GCA_948208565.1 of Hura crepitans. NCBI lineage: Eukaryota > Viridiplantae > Streptophyta > Magnoliopsida > Malpighiales > Euphorbiaceae > Hura > Hura crepitans. Next base: position 1,570 of record CANXYI012005017.1, read on the forward strand.
ACATGGTAATTAAGGTTAAAAAGCAGTTAAAAAAGAGACTTGAAAATGGCCTAAAATGACATAGTGAAATTAACCTCAAAATGGACTTAAATTGGTATTTAAATAAAACCTTAAGTTAGAACAATTTATGAGGTTTACATGAATTAAATTTGAAACCTCTTTTAAGGTCATTTGATGTGTATCAATTGAGGTGGCTTTAAGCCAATGATTATGTATGGAAATAAGTGCAAGTGGCATGGAAAATGACATAAAAATGACTTGTTTTGACTTATAATGGTATATGCAAATACAAAAAATGACCTATAATTGTCCTAGGAAGTTAATTTAGGGACTTATACCTAAAATGGACAAAAATGGAACTAAAATCAAGACTTAAATTGGACTTAGAATGGACCTAGTTATGCTTAAGAAAGTGAGCTAGAATAAGTTAAAAAAATTGACCTATAACTGCTCGGTAGTGTAACGCTTGTGAATTGAGGCTTTGTGAACAATACCATTGAGGCTCAAAAAGTGTGCTGAGAGTGTCGGGTCACCTTCATGAGGCCTGAGGCAAGTGTACTGATCATGAAACTTCAAAGGGCTTGAAAATGATGAAAATGACATAATTTAAAATTTTACCAAAACTAAAAAATTATTTTAGGCCTTAATCTAGTAGCCCGTAGGTTTAAATCGAGTTAGGCTGAGAATGACCCAGGATGAGCCCAAGTAGACTTGAAAATATATACCTTAACAGTTAAAAATTCTCCTGAGTCTATTGGTGAAGGAATTTTTAAATTTCAAGTTTGTTTGGGTATTTTTCAAAAGTTTTGGCAAAACTGAGATATTTCGAGAATATTGCAAGCCTACCTCCTCAAGGAATTTAGCTATAAAATTTTACAAGTCCCTAAATAAGGTATTTAAGGATTTTTAAAATAAATGCATTAGTTTATAGAGGTCCAGGTGAAATTTTAAAATTCTACGAAATTCTACCGAAAAATTGAGACTCCTAAAAATTTAATTCACCTACTTCCTAAAGGAATTTTGCCTTGAAATTTTGTGAGCCTTTAATTGGGCCTATTTAAGGATTTTAAGAATGAAAAACATGATTTTTTTTATGTCTGAGCAACTTTTAAAAATTCCCTAAAGTTTCAGCTTAGTTTTTCAAAAAAATTAGGGTTTAGGGCACTTGGGTGTCGTGTACCGCGACTTGGGGCACCCTAGCACCACACCAAGCTACCTTTGATAGGTGACCATCTCCACCCAACAGCCATCTGGCCATTACTATCCCTCATCCCTTTTCTTTTCTTCTCTTTTCTTCTTATTGCCCATAACCATTTCCAATAGAGTCCATTTTTAGGGACCAATTCCTCTACCCTCTTACACTAAATTTCCACTAAAAATCCTCCTAAATATGTAGGAAGTGAGCCATGAAGCTTTGGTGGCCATAACTCATTCTAAGAAGTGAAGAAAACTCACTTAAAGCCAAGCTGATTCCAAGGTGGTGTGAGGCAAGGGGGTTGGAATAGGTAAATTTGTCCTTGTTTAATTTTATATCTAGTAATTCCTTATCCCCTTAGGTTAGTTATGTTGCTAGAACCTTAAGTGAGGTTGTACATGATTTTTTTAGAGGGAAGTCTTGAAGAATCACGTGGGGGATAAAAGCTCAAGGAGAAAGAAAATTCCATAAATAAGCTTAGGGGTTGATTTGAAGGGAGAGCTATTGGACTTTAAGAGGTAAATGAATTTAAATTATTTAGGGTATGCCCTTTGAGTATTAAAGGTGTTTTGATAGGGACTTAGGCATAGAAAGGGTGAAAATAGGGCTGTCCTAAATTGTTCTTGCTTTGTCCACTCTTTCGCTTACTAAATTGGTGACCAATGTGTGTGAAATGGTGAGAAATCACTCACAGGGTGAGGCTTTAGAGCGGCCATAGGGTGTGTGCATGCATGAGGCAACCCTGGATATTAGTGGGTTTTATCTTGATGTGGATCTTATAGAAATGGGGAAAATGCATGACTACAAAAGTTTTTTAATGGAAAAATACAAGTGTGAGTAGGATCTATAAAAGTCGAGACCTTTAATAGTGAATTATGGTAGGGATAGCATGGTATAGAGCATGACTTATGTGTGTGGAAATTAGGACAAGTATGTAGGATATGTATGTGGGATGGCAAAAGAAGAAATGCATGTACAATATAGGTAAATAGCTATAGCCAAAAGGTACCTTATCTTCAAGGTAGGTGGGGTAGGCATGTATACATATGTGGTGGTGATAGGTTATGGTGTACGTGTGTGTGAGCTTGCTTGTGTAAGGTTAAGAGATGTGTGTGTGTGTGTGAGTTTGTATGTGATTAAGGGGATATGTATAGTTGTTTAAAGGTAAGGGCCAAGAGGTGTGCAAGGTAAAAGGGATATGAAAATGAAGTGTGATATAGTAAGCATATATGTGTGTGTGATTGGCAAACTATTCTTGACATAGTTTGTGTAATGTTCTCGTGGCATGATCTAGGTGGAAACACATTATTAAAAATACATGAAATGATTGGAAAGAGTGCTAGAATTGGCTTAGTATAATTAGGTGAAATTAGCCATAAAATGGACTAACCTTGGCATAGAAAATGGCTTTAAACTTTGAGTTAAATTATGATGATATGAGAATGGATGTGAAGGCCTCTTTTTATGGCTATTTGAGTAATAAAATTCAGCTTGGTTTTAGACCTATGGGAATGTATAAAAATGAGTAAGAGTGACACTCGAAATTGAGGTGAAAAAGGACTTAAAATGGACCTAAAATGGCTGTCGTAAAAACATGAAAGGACCTATAACTATCCTATCAAAAAGGAATTCTGGGATTATACTTAAAATAATTGCTTAGCATGTATAAAAGTGAACCAAAATAATATACTAAATTAGACTAATAATGCCTTGTACGTAACACCCCCTACTTCTCACCAAGTCACCCATCCTCAATTTCACCTATGATCATTCATTTAACTTTTACTTATGCTGTACTATATAACTCTATCTGACTCCAAATTTAATACTGTCTATTCCTATTGTCCATTTAGGTTCATACCCTTGTGTTCAGGTCACTACGGGGTGACTTTAACATAGCCAGATATTTCTTAACCATTCGGCAGCATAACCACTGCCCGGGTCACTACCCCAAAATTTTCAACCTATAAAACATTTCAATAATATATACCTCACATCTCTAGGACCCTTTTAGTCCCCTAGGTGTCAACCTAACCTCATCCTATTATCAGTTCATTAACATAGGCCTCAGGCTATAATTAGACAATCACCTATATAGAGCCCCATGCTCACAAGTCATATCATCAAATAAGGGTAACTGCACAAAAACAAGATAACCTGATAGACACTCATTACCAGATAGTGTCTTAACATACATAGAAGCCTTTCTAAGGTACCCATTCCCCACCTAAATACATGAGTGTAACACTATATGCTAAACACATAGTAACTTTACTTACCTATCTTCTGAACCTTGATTGCACATGCTCCGAGGCTACTTGTAGGTGCTGAGTACCTGCACACCAAAACTAGTACATTGAGTATATAATACTTAATGGTGAACTCAAGTATTTAAGTCATGTTATAGTGTTCATTCATGCATATACAATGATAATGTTAACTAACTCAGGTTATTAGACCTATAATTAGCACGCACTTGTGAAAATGACCAAATGCCCCTCTGTACAATTACTGATTATCCATTCAGATAATGACTTAAAATTTCATACTTTGTCAATATTTGCTCTTATTAGTGATACTACTCATACAATCAGGTAATCAAGTCAATAAATGCCGTATATGTCAAAATTACCAAGACTCCCTTATTCTTGTCCTTATTGAGTTTTTTTTACATAGGCAGTCATTTACAATTTACACATTATGGATCTAGGCAGCTTCGATATAGAATATTCTAGTTATTTAATCTTTCAACAAGGTACATTTTATGTACATAAATTACCAAAATGCCTTTGTGCCTAATTTATGTCAATAAATCCTTCATTTTATTACTATATCCCAAGCAAATCATAGCTTCAAGTTGTTATTACAGATGACACTCCTGGTATTTTATTATGAAGATAATAGATATTATACATGTAAATTTACCAAATTAACACTGTATTATTTCCTAAAGCCATATATAAATTATATTAATCTTGTTTAATTTATCTCAGTTGGCCTATGTTAAGAGATAACACCGACAGACATTAGATCTTGAGGGAAATAAACTAGTGCAGTGGTCCATATTTTGGACCCTGACCGCTACACTGGCCTAATTAAGCTATAGTACCCATGGTGCAGATAACGAGGTAGGGTTTACCCAGCAAACTAGTCTATCCAAAAGACTAGTACAGTAACCCTTCAGGACCTTCGCTGTTATACTGGCATTATTTTAAATATCAATGATAAGGTGGCTATGTTTGCCTAGCAGACTAGTCTATCCAACTGACTAGTGCAGTGGCCCTCCGGGACCTATGCTACTGCATTAGCAAAATGAATACTAGCATTAAATGGCCAAGATAGAAAGTTGTTTATCCAATAGACTAGTACAGTGGCCCTAATGGGGACTTACGACATTATATCAGCCCTATTTTAAAAATAGACAGTGTAGCAGCTGCTAAGAATCCCTAAGTTAATCGGTCAATCCATCCAGTGGATGTCTATCTAATGGGCCATCTAACCTTAATTTGTGTCCATTTATCTACTGATTAGCTTTTTATAATATTATTAAATAAAAAATAGACAGTTATTAATTTTATAGCACAATTGAACTTTAGCCCGATCTGGTATAGCCCTAATTGGGCTGTACCGAGTAGATTTTCATAAGAATTCACAAGTTTTGAATTTCTCAAAATTTAAGGTATGTTATACTTGATTTTATTCCATACTTATGTCTTGAATATTTATCAATTACTATCAAGTGGTATTTTTCATTTAGGTATGGTCAATTGGACAATTATAGGTTATTACAGCAAGTTTCATTAGCCCTTTTTAGGTTCATTTCTTAACACCTTTCAGTGTAGTTTTCACTATCATTTACACAAAGTTCATAGGCCCTAAGCTATACAATTATTAGGCCATTTCTAAGGCCAAAACATAGGCATTAAAGCCATAATACATATTCACATAATATAGCTCTGATAGGCAGAAGGTACAGACATCTTGTTTAACCATAATCCTAGCCTTTAAAGGCACCATACAAACAACTTTTTAGGTTATTCCTAACTAGGTTTAAGTTCATTTCTCATGCCATTTAGACTATGTGCATTAGAATCATTTCATGCTATTTAAATTGTGCCAAGATACTCACTTTATGTCAGGTTAATGTCTCATTTTATGCAATTGTCCAAACCCATTCTTAAACAGTTATTATATCTTTGAAAGTCTAACTTGTAGTCTTATTTCATGCCATCTTAATCACGTATATTAGACTAGTTTCATGCCAACCAAATTAAGTCAAACATGTTCATACTATTGTGCTTTATCATGCCTACACATTACACACATGTTATCAATATTGTCATTCCATTCTCATTGGTGTAGGTTTTAGCCATAGTTTAGTAATGTCTTAAACATACATTTATTTAATTTGAATAACACAGACTTATTTATTAATAGAATATAAGTACCCTTATACACACATATTTTCATTCTTAAACTATTAAAGCAAATATGTTCTTGTTACATACTTCGACCATAAGCAAAACTCACCCACACACATACCCTCATCCATATTTCTATATAAAAATCTACACTTACTTTAAAACTAACTTAAAAGCATGCCAATTAACGAGTTTCCATACCATATCTTTAGTAACACCCTTAGGCTAGCTCTCGGCTACTCACTCAACGATCATCGACCACATACAAGTCAATCCATGAAATTAATTAACTATCACTAATCAACCCAAACACTTTGCTCCTCATGCAATCACCAAGTTCAACCCTTACATGTATACACTAGGTCTCTAGGCATCTCTCAGCCAGTAAATATTCTTCACACCATAAGTAAATTCTCATTAAACAAGTTTACATTTCTATCATCAATTTGCCATTATTCTATGGATTCAATGGAAACTTAAAAGTCCTCTCAATTAGACACTAAGTTTAGCCAACCTACAACATACTTCTAGCCTCATGAAATAAAGTGGCATGAAGAAAATACCAAAGCTCACTTACTTAGCAAGGAGCACACTTGAAACTCTAATTGCACAAGCTATCTAGCCCTCCCATAGTAGCTTCTCCCTTGCTATTTAAGCCTGTCCTTACCTCATTCCACCTTAAACCAAAGCCACATACAACCATACAGATGTTGGGCATCTTAAGGAACCATTTCCAGCCAAGGAATCATAAGAAAAAATAAGAAGAAGGAAAGAAAACTTACCCATGATGCCCTATTAGATTACCTCTAACCAATAAACTTTAATGAATTTTAATTAATTCATGGGGACTTGTTTTGCCATGATTCTTCCTCCCCTAGCTCCCTAACACCTTAACTTGAATTTAGAAATCTATCATTGGTAGAAATGATTAGAGGAAAAAGGTGGAAATGGCCCTTTTCCTCCTAGCTAGCATCAGTTTCCTGGGCAGAAAAGAGAGAAAAGTTCCTTTTTGTTTAAGTGGAAAAATCCACTTGTCAAGGGGCCTAAGCAAGCTGGTAAGTGTGTGGGTAGGGCCCACAACCACCTGAACCATCCCAAATTGTCTTGGTTTTTTTTGGCAAACTACAAAAATTCATCAAAATTTACACGGACCTTGAAAAATTACATTATTTATTTTAAAATTCATACTTTAATCCCCCCTACATGCTCATAAATTTTTTATCACCAAATTCCATATATAGGGTAGTTTTTAGACTACCTCGATTTGCATGCCAATCTAAAAAATTACGAGAATTTGTAAACGACCTCAAAATGCAAAAATTCTTTCACCAATGGACTTAGTGGAATTTTTTAGCTTCAAAGTTCGATATTTTTGGGTCCATCTGGGCACATCTCTCATTATTCCCGACCTGACTAAATTTTATCACATAGATCAATAGCTCACTATCTAAAATGAATTATTGGTTCTACTAAATTTTTAAAATTTGCCTCTTTTATCAACTTAAAGCCCCTCAAAGTTTCATGACCAGTGTCATTGCCTTGATTTATGTGCAAGTGACTTGGCACCTCGAGCACACTTCCCGACCTAGTGGCATGATTTACAGAGCCTCAAACCATGGGCATTACAATTCTTTCCCTCTTAAGAGAATTTTTTCCTTGAAATTAGCTAGAGCAAATATGTGTGGATACTGGGTTCTTATTTATTTCTCTAGCTCTCAGGTAGCTTATTCAGTATTTTGGTGCCTTCATAGCATGTTAACCTATGGTATAAACTTATTTCTCATTGCCTGACTTCATGAGACTAAATCTGACCAGTTCCTTCCTGTGGCTTAAAGTACCCTTTTCATAGGTCTAAATTAGATTATACTTCAACGTCTATTATCCATAGCTTTTAGTTTGTCTCTGACCAATTTCACTTTTTCCTCTATATTTCTGATCACATCAATATAAAAAATTTTACTTTCCTTAACCTTACTCCACCACAGAGGAGTTCTGTGTTGTATAACATATGAAACTTCACAAGGTGCCATTCTCGGAGTAGACCAATAGCTATTATCATAAGCAAATTTTATTCATAATAGGTACTGGTTCCAGCTACTTTCAATTTCCATAACACCAGTCCATAATACATACCTAAGTATTTGTATCACCCTCTCTGATTATTCGTCAGTTTGAGGATGAAAAGCTACACTATAGGATAATCCAGTGCCTAATAATACCTGTAGCTGCTTTCCAAAATTTGGATGTAAAACAAAGATTCTTATTAATAAAAATAATCACTAGCACACCATATAATTTGACTATCTTATCAACCATTAGTTTAGTCAGCTTCCCAAATGAATAATCCCTCATGACCGGGATAAAATAAACTTGTTTTTGTTAATCTGCTAACATTCACACATACAACCTCACATCTACCTCTGGTCAAAGGTAGACCCATCATAATTTCGTGATCACCTTTTCTCATTTCCACTCTATTACTGCTGTAAGATATAGCCATCCAAAATGACCCTGGTGATCAATTTTCACTTGTTGGTAGGTTAACATCTTATAACCTATTTTGCTACCTTTCTTTTCATACCAGGCCACCCATATTAAAACCTTAAGTCTAAGTACAATTACATGCTCCTAGGATGTATATAATAAAGAGTTTTATATGCCTCTTTTACTATCTATATCCCTTAGGTCATCTGTACTAAGTACACATAACTTGTTTTGATGATACAGACACCCGTCTTCTGTTAAGTCAAACCCCATGGCCTTCCTCTCTTTAGCTTTACTTGCCCTTTACACCAGCTATTCATCTCTCCTCTGAGTTCCTTAATCTGTTGGCTAAAACTTTGGTCTCACTTGTAACTCAAATAACACAGCATGTTTTGAAGTGTACTGCATCTTGGCATATATAACTCTCAAAGTCACCCTAAACTTCCTACATAAAGCACTTACCACTACCTTGGTTTTCCTTGGGTGGCAATCAATCAAATAAGCATAGTCTTTTATCAGCTCTAACCACCCCTTTTTTGCCTCTAATTCTCTCCTACTGAGGAGGAGGTA
>CANXYI012005036.1:0-10530 GCA_948208565.1 Hura crepitans
GCTTGAGATGCTCTTCGAACAACAAAAATTGAAATCAATCACCTTCTGCATCAAGTTGTTCGAAGAAACAAAGAGATAGTAGGGGATGGGATGGGATCCATCTTTATTTACCAAAACGTCAGATTTCAGATTTCACTTACCAAAAACGGAAAAATCTAACGCTGCGTATTGTTCCTTTTACATACGTCTGCGTATGTAATCTTAACCCAAAGATATGATATAATAATTATAACAGTTAATTAAAAAAATTAAATTTTAAAAAAATATATTTTTAATGATTAGTACCGCGTCGCAATCGGGTAAAAATTTTTTTTAAAAATTCGTATGGGTTAAAAGTATATACTCTGTTACTGTTAAAGGTCATACATAGATAAACCCAAATGAAAATCTCGCTCGCGTCAATGCGCTCGTTTAGGGATTAGGAGTAGAGAGAGAGAGAGAGAGAGAGAGCCCCATAAACCCTTCGAGGAAGATCGCTCTTAACTCTCACTCTAAACCCTTCTCCTTTTCTGCTTCTTCTTCGTTTCTATCATCGATTTCATATTTGTTTGCTTCGTCTTATTCTTCTCTTTCTCTGTTTTTCTTTTTGGATCCAGCGATTTGGTGTTTCAATTGTCTCCGTTTCCTTTTTGGTATGTGTTCTTCAGAACCCTAATTCCTTTGTATGATTTTATGATTTACTTTGGTTATTTCGAATCTTTTGCTTCGTTTTGTTGACACCTGTTATAAGAGTAAGTACCTGGAAGAAATCTATGGCTTTTCTTGAATATTGTTTTTCAATTGTTTTTCGCGTTAATTTTTCGGTGACCCATTAATTGTTTTTTGGTTGTTGATTAGAGCTGGTTTATTAGAAGAGTGATTTCTGCGGAGTTTGGAGTAGTTAATATGTAAATTTTTTAACAATTTTCTTTTGGTGTGAGAATTGGGATTACGTGAAGCATTAAGTTTCTGACTTTTCTTTTAGGAAAAAAAGGGGACAAGAAAAATTGGTGGGTTAATCGACCCAGGTGTTAGTTATCTAGTTGTTTTTTCCCTGCAATACAATTTTTGTTTTTTAAATTCTAAATTTTGCTTCGGGTGCTTGCAGTTGGCTAATTTATTAGGTTAATTCAAATTGTTACAAATTACAAATATATAATTATGTCCTAAGTTGCTTATTTTTCTTTAATCCCAAAAAGCCACTGATAGATTTTACGCTGGTGTTTTGTTAAATTGGAATTTGTGGGCGTAAACCTTTGCAACTCAGTGGATACTCTTTTTGGGTTTTGCGTTTTTAAGATGGAAGTCCAATTACTGTTTAAAATAATGCTATCGAACTCGCCGGGGACTATCTTTAGACAATCAAAAAGACATGCATTTTTTTTTTCTTGTAAAGTTTATTATTGTTCCTTTACGTACGTGTCATGCTCATTTATGTTAAATTTACACAACATTGTCTGTGTTTTGTTGCTGCTTATGCCTGCTGATTTTCTTTTTGACAGGACACTGCTTGAATGTCTCATTGTTTGTATGGTTTCTGAAACCTGGAAATCTCGGCAGTACTCTCTGTTCTTATAGGACATCACAATGATTGCTGCTGAGACTGTAGTGCCAAAGAAGTTGAAGATTAAGTTCTCCTCTCGGAGAATAGAAGATGTTCCTGCAATAAAGACATGTGACTCTGTACTTAGTGAGTCTGAGAATTGTAGTTCTCAGACCTATGACACTCAGAATATGAAGCAGGAATTGGCAGTGCGAGGTTCCGACAAACGTAGTCTCTCAGGGATGTTAGAGCTTCAACCTGCAAAGAAGCTGAAGATGGATCGTGGTGTGACGCATCAGTGTTTGTCCCTGCTGAAATCATTGATAAATCATCCCTGTGGCTGGGCTTTCAAGGAACCAGTGGATCCAGTGGCACTCAATATTCCCGACTATTTTTCAATTATTTTGAATCCCATGGATCTAGGGACAGTAAGATCTAAGCTTGAAAAAAACCTATATTTTGGAACTGGAGAATTTGCAGCTGATGTCAGACTGACTTTCTCAAATGCTATGTTATATAACCCTCCAACAAATTTTGTCCATAAAATGGCACACACACTGAAAAGGGTTTTTGAGACTAAGTGGAAAAACCTAGAGGAAAAATGGAGCAGTGAAAATTCCAAATCTGGTAGTGGGAAATCTTCAAGTGCGAGACCAAAGGAAATTAGTGACATGAGTCAGAACTGTCCTGAAACACCACCTTTGCGTAATGCTGCTTTACTCAAGAGATCAAAACCATCTGAAGATAAGGCCATTAAGAGTTCTTCAATTGTTAGTGCTGCAGAAGTAAGTTGTCCCATCCAGGTTTGTGATAAGATGTGCTAGTTGGGCGCAAATTTTGTTAGTTCAATTACCAAACATCATTTTTTGGTGGTTAACAATTTCAAATGCAAGGATATGAATTCATGCTGATACAGTACTTCTCATGTTACTGCTCATATGTTATTAAATTGTGCGCTTTTCACTTTTGACTTAGGTAAAGTCTTCTAAACCAACGGAAAACTGCACAAGTAAGGCATCAGAACATAATTCTTATAAAGGTATGAAGTGGCAGAGTACAGTTTCTGCTTTATGGCCCTTTGTTGGTGCTAACTGTCAATGTTTCTTCTAGGCTCTGATAGTGATGATAGACATGCTCGTGGTCCTGTCAATGTCAAGCTGTCATTGATTCCAAGAGCTGCTAAATGTGATGCATGTGGGCAGAGAGTCTGTCAATGTGGCATTCACAGTGATTCAGCCCATGCTTCCTCAGGTTGTTAGTCAATCTTCTCTCTTAATTTTGTTATTCAGCATTTTTTGGGTGATCTTGCTTATTTTTTCCAATACTGGTCTAGATATAACTTCCGAGAGGTCATTAGGGAGTGATCATCGTTCAAGCACTGATACGTCAAAGCCGGTATTTCAACATATTTTTTTTTCTCTTCCCCAGACAATGTATTTTGGTGTGTTCATACTTCTTAGTGCCAATTATTGCAATGTGATACTTATATGATTCAAGTGTAGGATTTTCAGCAAAAAGGCATGTTGACAGCACAGATGAGCAAGTCAGATCCAGATTCTGACGGTGAGCAAAATTTTTTATTGTCGATTATTGTTGATTCTACTGCCAAGTATTTGGTGACCTCATTGTTGGTTTTGGGGTCTTCTTGAAGGGGCTGTAAGTGCTTTAGATGATGAAAATATATGTCCCAGTTCACAGCTTATGGCTCCTGCAACAGATGCAACTTCTGGAGAAGGTTCGGTCATCTCACTTTTAAGCCTAAACACTAACCTCAGCTACACCATTTTTCCCATTTGTTGCATTAAACTAATTTATTTTTCCCCGTCATTTGGTTTAGCATTGAAACCTATTTTTGATGTACAAATGTCTCCAACAAGGGCTCTTCGTGCTGCAATTTTAAAGCATCGGTTTGCAGACACCATCTTAAAAGCAAAGCATAAGACACTTCTTGATCATGTAAGGATTCTTCTTTTCTCCTTTCTCTCTTTCTAGACATGAATGAGGGACGTGTTTTGATTTTTCATAGTTAATAAAGGCATGAGGTTTAATGCTTGTTATTTTATGGTTGCTACTAGGGCGATAAGGCTGATTCTGTGAAGATGCAGCAGGAGAAGGAAAAATTGGAAAAAAGGCAACGTGAAGGTGATCTTTATATCTATGAATAAGAAATTGAATATTGTGGTCTATTGCACTGCTTGGTTTTTTATATTCCCGTCGTTCCTATCTCCTCGAATTTGTGAAACTTCTCTTTCTCTTCTTGCATTTTTCATTATGCTCTATTTTAAGTCTTACTCTAAAGTTTGAAATGAGAAGTGGGATGCAAGTGACGTGGAAATTCGAGATTTCGTCCAGCATTGAAATGATTAAGTGTTTTTTATTTAAAGTAATTATTTTGTTTGGAGTATTCTTGGTTCTAGAATTTAAATTCTTGAGTTACTTCATAAAAGGTTGAAAGTACTTAAATATCTGTAGCGACAGTTTGAGAAACAGAAAAGTGACGACAGTTACTATTAACAATTTATATGCTGTACTTCCAGAATTTGTTTTGGTGGACTGATTGTGTTCTAGTTACCAGTTAAACTTTTACAAAGCACTTGAGTATCAATCAAATAGCAACTGTAGATGTGTACCATCAGTTGATATTTGATGCGTATTTCGGTATTTATTTTGTTTTTATGGCTTCATCTCCGTTTATTTGGTAGAATAGTTAATTTGGCTACGAGTTTCTTTCACCAACTTTAGATCTAAGATGAAATATTCATGCGGTCACGCGATATCATTTTCACCAAATTTGTTCTTTTAGCTGGGAAGAACATATGCTCAAATTTTTACAATACAAGACATTTAATTTTCGCATTTCAATTGGATGGTTGTAATATAGGTTCTCAAACTATATGGTTTAAGCTCCTCTTTTATCTTATCATGCTGTGATATGTATTGATAATATCCACTGCATGTGCAAGTACAGAGAGAGCTTGGATAGAAGCTCAAATCAGAGCTGCAGAGGCTGCTTCTCGAAGGAGGGAAGAACAAGAGTTGAAAAAGCAAAGGGAGAAAGAAAGAGAGGCAGCTCGAGTTGCGTTGCAGAAGGTTTCACTTACCACCTGTTTTTGGACCAATTTATTGTTGGTTTAGATACTTGAAATCAGTTGCTCTACATAAATGGTAGCCTAATGTAGTGCTCATGCTTGCCAATGTTCAGATGGAAAAAACAGCTGAAATCGAGCAGAACCTGGAGATTCTGAAGGAACTTGAGAAGCTTAGTGGATGTTCTCTATCCTATAGTTTCAGTGTTAGCCCACTGGAGCGGTTGGGTCTATTCATGAAAGATGATATTGTGGAAGAGGATGAGATGTTAGACAGTGATGGAGAGGAAGGAGAGATATTCTAGATAAGTGATTGTACTCTGAAATAGTTTTCGACATTTATAAACGTTAGAAAAAAAAAAAAAGAAAAATACCCCTTTTTTTTTCCTCTGTTGATAGCTTATGGCAGTGATTTGTAAATGACTTTTGTAGGGAAACGATGATCGCTAACACAAGTATTTATTAAGAACGCAAGTATTTGCCTCTTCGTAGAATGTAAATCAACTCCAAAAGTGTGTTAATGTCATTCACTTTGCTCTTTTATCAATAACATTTACGTATGAAATCATTTGAGCTCGATTTAGGAGTGACGATTGGGCAAATAATCTCGAAATCATTTGTTTGTACCTAACAGCAACATAATCAACGAAATGCCAGGCCCAATTCATTAATATTTCTAAGCGGAGTTCTCCGTGGAGAGAACATGGGAGAGAGTGCCATTTAAAAACTAGAAGGATTTCCAATGGAAAGTAATCATTACCTCAGCTTTAAAATCCTTCGAACAGTATACAAAATGTTAAAGATGATCAATCAGTTGCTTAAAGATCAAGCAGTTACAAAGAGTTTTAAGTTCCTAAACCCATCTCAGAGGTGTTATGAAAGTGGTTTCATAACCTCAACAAGCAGAAGATACTGTAAAACTTACGTTGTATAGCGATTCTTGGCATTTCTGTCGAGCTTCTTTGCATCATCCTGAATAGAAGCAAGCATAAACTTAGCATCTTTTAATCTTGGCACTTAAAAAAAACTAAACGCATCAAACATAACATCCTTACATGAAAGATAAACCCAATCGTATCATTACAATCAAGAAACTCCTTCCACTGCTTTCCAATGCTCATCTGCAAAAGAAATAGTTAATGTCGGCTTCCGAGTACAATGCTCACCTACTAAAACCTTGTAGCAGAATGCAAAACCTAATGTCCAGTTTGACTGACATGTAATAAGTCAGAATCATCAATCAAATGCATCTTATTTCTAGCAGGGCTCGTATTCAAACTTTTAAATTAGATAACATACATCCTCTCTCCACTAATAATGAGTATATCATAGCTCCTGTCAGCAAAACCAGATGGATCTGCATCTCACATTTGCTTATAAACATGATAGACATGGCTGCATAATAACAATTCTCCCAAAGTCTACCATGGTGATATTGCTATACTTGACCGAAGCAAAAAAATAAGCTATATGTTATTACCAGTTAACAGTATCACAACATTAATGCTATGTTGAAAGTTTAGCAAGAAGTTTTGTACTGTCTAATATCTACCCAAAGAATAAAAACCGTTCACTTAATAATTGTCTCCATTAACTACAAGATTTAACATAAAGCACACAAAAATGTAGATGTAAAATTTTCTCCATTATTCATTTAATTTAACATAAAGCAGTTACCTGAGCAGCTTCATTTGAAGCATTCTTGGTCCAAAGAGATATTTTTTCCTGCCTACCCCTGACATTAACCACTGCTCCACAGATTTCATCTCCGTGATCAAACTGCTCTCCAATCATAGCTAACAACTAACAAAAATAACTCTAGAAAATAAGAAGTCCCATTATATAGTAGGTAGTGTTAATTACTAGCCTGTAATAGCATATATGCATACCGTATACAACCAACAGGTATCAGATTTCCCTTTACCAAAGTTTATGGTCCACTTCCCTCCATTAGCACAAACAGGGTCCTCCCATTTTGGTTCAATTTTATATTTGAAACAATAAAAATCAGCCCCGGCAGCCAGCTTGCTTGGATGATGTATATTATTGTAAACACTGTGAAGAATTAAGTTCCATGCAAAAACTCGTTAGATACAATTCCCTATCAAATGAAAATAAATATTGATGCGGGGAAGCCTCACATTTGAGTAACTAATTAAACTAAGGAAATTAAGAAGGCCTTCGGGAAAGTTAATAATCTCCTTTCATTCAGCAGTTTAATATATTAAAGTTCGATAAGATGCAAACTGGCAGTGTATAAAATCTTTAATCAGAAAAAAATAAAGGAATTTAATACTTCTATCCTTAAATGAAAAGTATTAAAGTGGCATTGTGAAAGGTTTACTTTTGATAACAAATCAACTTCATACAACAGCATTTCTGCCCAAAATTATATTTTTATATTCATGATCACAATTATACAAATGCAAGTTGTTTTTACAGGGAACATTTTTCTTCCTTCCGAAGGAAGAAAGATTATTATCGTGATAACAATGAAGATCAAACTTTAAATTAATAACCTATGTATCAATTCTAAGCCCTCAGTACAACGAAAATAAACACTCTCTTCAATGAGAACAGGTATATTCCATCATGCTTTACAGGGCACAAAATTTGATAAAATTGTTCAAAATGTAATCCGATTTTGCGAATGCTTACCCTAATTAATTTATGATTATATACACTGATATGGTTAAAATTGGTACAAGCAACGCCCTACTCAGGAAAGTAAGAATAATTGACTGCAATTTGCCAATTTCACAAATTCAAAAATAACCACCCAGAGTAACACAATTTTCACTTTCTAACCTCGCTTCACATCATATTAACACCACTTGAAATTTTTCATTCTCTTTAAATAACCTAACAAAATTATCATGCTCTAGCTCTAGGCTAAAAATTAGAGGGCCTTCCATTGTTCCTAAAAAAATTCAATGGGAAACAAAAGAAAGGATCTATACATTGGCTCCTAGCTTCCTTATAAAGCATTTTAAATTTGTGCAATCTCCCTATTAGCTAAAGAGAGCAACAGGCAAAGAGTACTACAGCTCCAAAGATGAGTACTCATTAAAGAGACCATCTTTCTTTGATTATTGAAGAAAAACAAGAATAATAATCAAATGCCATAAATCATAGAAATACCAGATTATCCAAAATTTCCACCAAATCCATAAGAACTCTAATTCAAGCAATTGCCATTAATTAAGTCATATAAACACTAAAGCTGCATCGAAACCATACTATGGCCCCACAAATGAGTATTTAGTACGGACAGTGATGAACATATTAGACCTATTCGTCGTTGATTATTCAAGCAAAGAATGCCAATCATACACCAAGACATCATAGAAAAACCAGATTAACCAAAATTTCCACCCGCTCTGCTACAACTCATCCAAAAGATGTATAGAACAAGTCAATCATAAACCTAAAAATGCAAGAAACCTTTTTTGTTAATCAATTTTCTAATTCCAAGACATACAAAAGTTATAATCTCATTGACGCAAAAATTGTCCATCTTTAACAATACATGAATAAACAGAGAAAGAAACAAAAATCTAACCAAAATAGACTACAAAAAGAAACCAAAAAGAGCTCGTAAAACTCAAAGAAAGAATCGATCAAAAAGAAAGAGAAGATGATCACCTCCAGAACTCCTCAACAGTGGCAAAAGTATAGACAGAACGCATAGAGACTCCCCAGGCGGCTTGCTTGGCTTTGGCAGATGGATTATCGAACCAAAACGTCCATTGATGCTCAAGAAGATGAGGCTGGTACGTTATATCACTCGATTTCTTGCCTGAAGATTCCTCATCATCTACGATTTCTCCTTCCTCCGGCTCATCACCGTTAATATCATCTTGTGGTCTCGGATTCGCGGTCTCTTCCGCTGTTAGTGTTTTTTGTGCCTCTTCCACCGCCATTACTGCTTAATTTTCTTCTCGTCTTTTCCTTTCCTCTGGCTGATTGTGCAGAGAGATTTCTAGGTTAAACTCTTTCTCAAATCACAAGAGAAAAAAATTTGAGAATTTTGGGTGGATGAGCAAAAAAATTCCTACATCCTGTCCAATATATATATTTATTTGAAAGCCCGGCCCATTATTCTGTTGGCCTTTCCATTTTTAAAATTTATCCGAGATTTTAATTTTTTTTATTTTTATTCTCACGGTGAAATTCTCAAATTTGTTTTTTTTAATGCAATTATTGGTATATTTATATTTTTTCCGATTAATGTATAAAAAAAGGTATGAATAAAATTATAATATATATATATATATATATATAATTAATTAATTAATTAATAAAGTGAATAAAAATTCTCTCTTAAACTATGGTGGATAATGGTAACATATCGAGAATAATCTGATATGTTTATTTGGAAATGATAAATAATTTTCATTAATTTCTAAATAAGGAAAAGCAAAACTCTATAATAAAAATTTAAATTACATTTGATTTTATTCTAATAAAATAGAAATTAAATATAATGAATTTATGTCCCAGAAACATATCTACATCAATACAAATAAGATAAAGGTTAACAAATAAAAAAGTTAGTGATTTATGATCCTAGCTTTTAATTTACTGAAGCAATAAAAATAAAAAAAAATTCAAAACAACACAAAAATAAGAAAAATGACATCACCAAATATCAAAATTTCAAATTTATATAAGTTAAAAGTTATTTTCAGAAAAATACAAAAGGCATAAAAAATACACAAAGCTAAGATGAGCATGATTTGATTATAATCGAAAATCGAATTGAACTATTTTAGTTTGACTTTTCAGTTATTTTGATGAATTTGTTTTAGTTTTGATTAGTAATTTTTTTAGAATTTTGGTTATTCTGTTCGGTTTTTTAAGTTTACTTTAGTTAATTGAAATTTTTATAAAATTACGTCATTTTCAGATCAAAGTTTTTCATTTTATGGAATTTTTTAAAGTTCGGTTCAGTTCGATGCTTATAAAAGTTTGATTCAATTTAAAAATTTTTTAAAATTTAATTTTCAATTATTTCGATTTAATTCGGTTATAACTGAAAATCGAATCATACACTTTCCAAATTTCAACCACAAGAATGAAGAGAAAATGGAAAGGGGCAGAATTACTGTATGTTATTTATAAATAAAATTTGTTTTCTCTGTTATTATTAATCCTTTCAAGGATTGAATAGTTGATTGTGATATTTGAAGCTTTGATTTTACGATTTTTCTCATATGTTAAGGCTATTGATTTTTCTACTATGGTTGTAAATTATTTTTTCAGTAAATATACTTATTTCATGCGTTAATAACTAAATATTTTGTTTCTTTGAGAAAAATAAAAAAGTAAATAAATATTTTTTTTGGTCAAAGTTTCATTCAACTTGATATTATTCCTTTCAAAAAAAAATTATGTTTCAATTGTAATTAATTCATGAATGTAGTCGATATTAGATACAAGTTAATATTTAATATAATCAAAATCAAAATTAATTCCAAATAACATATTACATTATTTTGGTTGGCAAAATAAAAGCAAACTCTTCCTCTTTATATAACATAAACCGCTTTAAATTGAGAAAAACACTTCTCTGAAATTTTTTTATAATAAATCAGTTAATAAAATTTTTTTATATATGATAATTTTTATTTATTAATTTATTATAAATAAAATTCATGTAAAAAAAAGAAAATCCTTAATTACTCGTAATTTTTTAAAATGCCATCATCCCTATGCTCATATTAACTTTTGTTGTATCAGTTGAGTCAAAAAAATTAATCAAACTAGAGATCTTCGTATGCAATTACATCATTTGAATATTCTTATAGCCATCAAATGGATCTTTTCACATTCACTTCAATGAACTTGTTTGCTCTTACGGATCACATATATGATAACCCTTCTCCACCATCCCGTCGAATTTAGCTTTGATATCAATTA
>CANXYI012005069.1:0-10941 GCA_948208565.1 Hura crepitans
ATACTTAATTTACAATAGTAGGTCCTAATCACTAAATTATATTACATTTTTGTAGTTTAAATACATTTTCCTACCCATTTCTCACCTAAGTACATGGATATCTAACTATACAATAATTCATTAGTAGTCTTCACCTGTATCCTCTAAACTGCCATCAACACACTTCACGAGGTAGGTCCCGCTGTAGTTTAACTGTGCACCAAAATCGGTAAACTAAGTATATAAGATACTCAGTGGTGAATTTAAAGTAGTTTAATCATGGTGTATTATCATTAATTTACTTATGCAGTTAAAAGTATAAATTTTACTTCATTAAATAATTTAACTATTCACTAGGGTGTCAAATTACCAAAGTACCCCTAAGGTATTTGTCTAGTTTAGAAATAACATTTTCGACTCAGATAAATTATTTAAAGTGAGGATTAGTACTTAATACATGCAACTTTGTAAGAATTACTTAATCTATCTCAAAAGGGGAAAATTTCTAAAATACCCTTTTTTCTGTATTTTTATTACTTCTCCTAAAAGAGTTATTCATTTATACTTGTCTTTATCTCTCTAAGGTATTTATATGTCTTAAAGTAGTCTTCTTGATTCATATGGATATCTATTTACTTAAGTTAGTTATTTAGACAAATCTAGCATCTCTATGCAAAATGTCTTAAATACCCTTTTATTGGCATCTTATCAAAGTTGAGGAAACATTGTTCCATTGTACTCAATCTTTCTATTCATAATCAGTTTGATTATTTATTTGATTTAATTCTCTGGCTTGAGTTGGAAGACGACACTTTAAGACACTAGATCTAGAGGGAAAATAACTAGTGTAGTGGTCCTCATTCTAAACCTACATTACTATATTGACATGTGTGCCATAATAGAGATCAGCCGTAGCCTCCCTAAAAATAATAAAAATAACTATGTGGCATAAATGGAGATTAGCTCGTAGGCCTCCCCAACCATAAATATCTATCAAGAATTGGGTGACATGATCGAGATCAGTCCGTAGACCTCTCTAACCACCAATACATATTTGAAATGACTGGGTGGCATAATAGAGATCAGCCTGTAGACCTCTCTAGTCACCAATGACTAGCAGCTGCAAAACCCTAAGTTGACCGATTAACCCATCCAGTGGGTGTCTAACCAATGGGTCAAGTAGCTCAATTTAACTTTATTTATTAGCAAAAATTATTCTTATAATAGTTGAGTCTCAAAAATAGACAAATAAAAATTTTATTCAGACTAGTATAGCCACTTTTTGACTCTATCATGTAAAATTCATAAATAATTTTTAGGTCTGTTATGATCAAAAATCAAGATGCCTTATGGTATGATTTATTAAGGAATTTCCACTTGAAAACTTAATATTTTCTGGTCCAATGATATTTTTGGTTCAGGTAGAGGTCCACTGGACATTTATAGGTCATTTTGACCACTTTTGGAAGTCAGTATTTTGGGACTATTTTAAGTCCAATTTCATGTTAGTTTTCACTATTCCCTTAAACATTTTAATTGGCACTAGGACAATTATAATTGGGCCAAGTCCATAGCCAAAATCTAGGCAATAAAGCCAAATGAAGCTGGGCCAGTTCCATGGCCAAAATTCTAGGCACCATGCCACTATCACTAGGCCAAATCTATGGCCAAAATGTAAATCAATACTAGCCTCTTAGAGGCACAAGGAAGGTTCACTTGTTGGTTTATTTAAGGTCACTTTTAAGTTACTATTGAAATCTTTAATTATACATTTTAAACCAAGTCTTTCTTAGCCCTTTCAAGGCATCTTTCAAGTGTACATTATTATGCTAATATATCATATACATCAATTAAAATTCATACTTATTATTAGCTAAATTCATAGTTAACATAATGCACATACTAAATATTTTTAAGAACTATATCACTAATACATACCTTAAAATACTAAGGGAAAAATGTACTCCATTCCTATTGCTCTTTTACTTGGCATAAAAAATCAACCATAAACATATGCCATGCCATAATAATACTCAAATTCAAACAAATTACCATAGGTTACTTGCCACTATCATGTAATACACTAAGAAAAATGCTCGAAGGTACTAACTCCCAATGCAAATTTCACCATTATTTCACAACTAAAATGGCCATAAACTTCCCTCTAACATGTCATACAACACTAAAATTATATCTGAGCCTATGTATAACTAGCACAAGCAATTATATCCACCAAAAATAACAAATAAATGAAGCCAATTTTGATAATTTCCTCAAAACATACTTCCTAACATTTTAGGTGTTCACTTATTCATCACTACCAAAGAAGGTTTCACTCTTAAACTCAACATTCCAACCACTTTATTATAGAGTTTACTAACCTAGGCACCCAAAACCCATGAATAAAGGGCTGTAAATTCACTTACATGTCCCTTTGAAGGTGCTATCCTCATCCAAGTCTTTACTACCAGCCTAATTCTAGCATGCAATGATGACTTTGTCCTCTCTTTGTGAGCCTTCAAATGCCCTCTAATGGCCACTAATCCCTTATACACACACACACATACATGTCTTAGCTATGATTTAGAATAAAAAAATCACCCAAAAACCCAAAAAAATGAGGGAGATACAGCCATAAACTCACCTTGGTGTCATGGTCCAAGACTGTTATGAACTAGTCACTTTGTTCTATTTTTTTCTCCCAAACCATAACTCCTTTTGGCCTGATTCTTTTTCCTAGTGATGCCTAACATCTTAAATAATTTTTCCAACTAGAATCACCTCATTTGGCCACTAAAGAAGAAATTTATGGCCTAAATACAGAGGAGGTGGCATATAGAATTTTAGGCAGAAAGGGGAAAATGGGGAAAAAATGGGCTTTGATCTTTTAAGTGGAAATCCACTTGTCTCGGTTCCTTACCACTTGGCATGATTACTCAACCACTTGGCATTATTGTGGGCCCCATTTTGACACCTTAAAATTATCTCGAAAATTCCCGAAGCATCCCAATTTTTTAAGAAATTTTGAAAATTCATAGAAATTCACTTAAACCTCCAAAAATTACACTATTTATTTTAAAATTCTTATTTTAATCTCCTCTACTGACTCATAAATTTTTGTGGCCAAATTCCATCGATAGGGCATTTTTCAAACTGCCTCAATTTGCATGCCAAACTAAAAAATTATGAGATTTTGCAAATGACCTCCGATTTCAAAAATTCTTTCACCATTGGATTCAGTGTGATTTTCTAGCTTTAGGGTTAACTATTTTTGGGTCTGTCCGGGCACATTTTGAGTTAGTCCTAGCCCAAAAAATTTTTATTGCCTTGATAGGTAGCTTTTTATCCGGAATGAATTGATGGTTCTGCTAAATTTTTAAATTTTGCCTATTTCATCAAATTAAGGCCCCTCAAAGTTTCACGACCTATGCCATTACCTTGGTCTATGTGCAAGTGACTTTACATCCCGAGTGCACTCCTCGAACCTTGTGGGACTGTTCTCAGAGCCTTAAAACATAGGCATTGCAAGAGCTAATGAAACAAGACAAAAATTTGATATGTTGAAAGAAGATTTTGATAATGTTAGATTGCTATTTAATCAAATTCGAGAGTAACACATGAAAGAAAGAAGAAATAAAAGAGAACATGGATTTAGGGAAGAAAAAAAGAAGAAGAGGCCATAATTCAAACTTTAAATGGGGGTCAAATAGAAGATGTGGTTGACATGCCCACTTTTATTTTCTAATGTGGTTGAAATCCAAAATGAAGTTGTAGAAGATAAGAATGCTATTGACGAAATTTTATATGGTGAAATGGTAAATGCAGTTGAAGAAAAAGAAGTAGAGAAGAATGTTAAGATCCTTAGTGAAAAAGAACAGTGTTCGATGGCAGAAGATCAATATACAAGTCTTGATTTTATATTACCAAAGGAGGATGAATTGTATGAAGAGATTGAGGTGGAGCATGGGATGGTGGAGAATGAATTAATTTTGACTAACCATGTAATGTTTAGTTCTCTTGATGTTGATTTATAGGTTCATCATGAGGAAGCTATCATTCTTTTCCCAACTATTAAAAGGATAATATATAAAAATGTATTCATTCCAAGATCTTTAACTCCAAATTATAATAAGATAAAGATTTGAGGACAAATCTTTTTTAAGGAGCGAGGGAATGATGTATACAAGGATAACTTTTAAGCAATAATGAACTTTTTGATGTCTATTAGCCTATTCAAATGGGCTTATTCCTTATTTAGGTTGTTTTGTATGTAATAAGGCCTTAGACATTGTTAGCTTAAAAAGTTTCCTTTTTGGTCTTATTTTTGTCATTTCTAGTTTCTTTTGGTGTAACTACCTAAGTTAAGACATAGTTCATACTATTAGGTCAAAAATTTCCTTTTTGGAATTTTAGGACAAAAGTCAACAAGTCAAGTTAACAAGTTATGTGCAAGACATGTGCCAACCATGTACTACTAGTCATATGCCATGCATGTGCTATCAATAATATAAGATGCTTGTGAATTCAAATGGATCATATGGGCTGCTTAAATGTATTTGGACCTTGAAGAATTTTGATTAGGCTTCTTATGAAGATTCAAGATTGGATCGAGATTCAAGCTAAGACAAAGATTCAAGTTAGGCTGGAATTCAAGCTTGTGCGAATTGGGCTAAAGGTGAAATATGAAGGTAAATATGTTGGGTTAAGCTTAAAACAAGCCCAATAACTTAATATCCATTAGAAATTTGGCCAAGGGGTTATTTCTTCTAGAAATGTATCATATTAAGGTAGTTTATCAAGGAATTAACTCTATAAGGTAGTTTTAATAGAACACAACTCCTGTATAAGCTTTGTTTGCTACCTATATAAGGTAAACCATTGTAGGGGAAAGGATATTCAATGTTTATTCTCAATTAGTGAGTTCTATTAAATTGCAAGGGTGGATTTCTCTTATGTTTTTGTTAAGAATTCTTATCTTATCAAGGTATTTGCTTTATGGAAATTCTTTCTTGATTTCTTTATTCCTAAATTGCTAATTAACCTAGTTTAATTAGAGGTTTAGGATTCTTATATTTGGTATTACTTATTCATTAATTGAATTTAGAGGTGCTAGATCTCAATTTTTTCAATTGCTATTTAAATTGGTTTTAAAATCTAGTTGCATGGATTACATTATCAAGTTTGATCTTCAGGTTCCACATATGCATTCTAGGTAGCAAATAGATACTCCAATTATGATTTTATACCTATGGATAAATATTCAATTACCCCAAATAAGGCTTTGATACCAAATGATGTGGAATCCCAAGATCAAACTTGATAATGTAATCTACACAACTAAGCTTTAAAACCAATTTAAATAGCAATTGAACAAATTGAGATCTAGCACCTCTAAATTCAATTAATGAATTATCAATACTGGATATAAGAATCCCAAACCTCTAATTAAACTAGGTTACTTAGCAATTTAGGGATAAAGAAATCAAGAAAGAATCACCATAAAGCAAATACCTTGATAAGATAACAATTCTTGACAAAAACACAAGAGAAATCTACCCTTACAATTTAATAAAACTCATCAATTAAGAATAAACAATGAATGTCCTTTCCCTTATATTGGTTTTCCTTATATAGGCAGTAAACAAAGCTTATACAAGAGTTGTGTTCTATTTAAACTACCCTATAGAGTTAATTCCTTGATAAACTACCTTAATAAGATAAATTTCTAGAAGAAATAACCCCTTGACTAAATTTCTACATGGATATTAAATTATTGGGCTTGTTTTAAGCTTAACCTAACATATTTGCCTTCATATTTCACCTTTAGCCCAATTCGCACAAGCTTGAATTCTAGCCTAACTTGAATCTTGGTTTTAGCTTGAATCTTTGTCTAATCTTAAATCTTTATAAGAAGCCCAATCCAAATTATTCAAGGTCCAAAGACATTTGAGCAACCCATATGATCCATTTGAATGTATAAGCATCTCACATAATTGATAGCACATGCATGGCACATGACTAGTAGCACATGGTTGGCACATTTCTTGCAAATGACTTATTGACCTTGACTTGTAGACTTTTATCCTAAAATTCCAAAAAGGAAATTTTTGACCTAATAGTGTGAACTATGTCCTAACTTAGGTAGTTACACCAGAAGAAAACTAGAAATGACAAAAATGGTCCAAAGACCAAAAATGAAACTTTTTGTCCTAATAATGTCCAATGCCTTATTACATACAAAACAACCTAAATGAGGAATAAGCCTATTTGAATAGGCTAATATAAATCACAAAGTTCATTATTGCTTGAAGGCTATCCTTGCATACATCAATACCCTTATAGCTATAGCCACCATATGCATATTTTTTGTAGCAGAAATTGTTATATAGAACAATTGAAAACACACAAATTTCTTCTTTTTCCTTTATCATCTTGAAAATCTTACTAGCACTTGGATTTTTAAGTTGCTCTCTTCTAAGAACTTCTTGTGTGGATTACCTTAGAGGTGTTCCTTAAAGAGGATCACTATGGTTTATGACAACTTGATGAGAAGAGCTCACGGAAGGAATCTGCTACGATAATTTATGGTAAATCACGAAATGCGGCTAAATTTATTATTTAGGTTGTATTTTAAATTATCTAGATCCATTATCTTTATTGATTTTTCTCATATTTTTAATTTTTTCATTGTGTATGATAGAGAAAAGCCAACACAAGTATCAGAGCCTAGTTTAAAGATGATTTAAAATCAATTGAAATAATGATTACGATTGATATACGTGATATGTGATATTATGTATTTTTGTTTGATCTATGTGCTTTGATTTCATTTTAATTGTTCAAATTTATTTTAATATGATTAATTACAAAATTTAGACATGTTTAAATCAGATTTTTGCTATGTTATGCATTGAAATGGCCAAATTATCAAGGAGGAAATCCTTTTATGCACATAAAGGGTTTATGTGCAAGGGAGGAGAGCCGTTCTTAATTTTGTATGCATTATTTGATTAAATTGATTTTTGAACAATTTAATTTGGTATATGATTAATTAAAATGTAATTTTGATTTAGATTATATGTGTATAAGAATTAAAAATTAAAAAAAAAATTAGAAAATGATTAAATTGAACTTTGCAATTAAAATTGTTTTAGTCGAATTGGTTACATATGATGTGTTTATTGATTTAATTGATTTTTAAAAATTTTAGAATTAATTTTTCATATATAAGTGATGTATGTGAATGTTTCTAAATGGTAAAAATCATTTGCACATCAATTTGATTGATAAACTTGCTTGAATATTAACATTATCATATTTTTGATTCAGTAAATGGTTCGAATTAGTCACATT
Organism: Hura crepitans; assembly: GCA_948208565.1. NCBI lineage: Eukaryota > Viridiplantae > Streptophyta > Magnoliopsida > Malpighiales > Euphorbiaceae > Hura > Hura crepitans. Next base: position 7,333 of record CANXYI012005069.1, read on the forward strand.
GGTTTGCCATAAGTTTCATAATTATCAAGGCAAATTTTTTAGATTAAATTTATTATTATTGGTCCCAAAATATGTTAATGGCTTCAAGAATTGATCTGAAGTGGTTTGGATCCATTTCTATAATTCAAGTTGCAAATGATTTTGTGGTTAACTCAAATTCGATTCCTGTGATTAATTATTTAGAAAATTTTAATTAAATAAAATTCAATATTATATGATTTTGTATTTATGGAAATACATGTCACATATCAATATAAAATAAATTGAATTAAATCAATTTTTGATTTATTTTGTCAATTTTTAAATTTTTGGTGATAGTGACATGTTGATCGAAATTTCTGCATAAAATTATGTTTCTTAGTGGAAATTTGGTTATGATTCTAAATTAATTTATTTTTCTAATGGGATTAGGATTTTAAATTAATTAAAATGTTTATAAATTTATCTATTCTAATTGAGATAAGTGTTATCAAATTGAGATTATGATTTGGCCCATTCTTTTATGTGTATATCCTCCTACACGCATAAAAGGAAAATTTGTTTTCTTGTTTTATGATGATTTATCATTTTAATTCTAAAAGGTTTGGAACTAAATGAACATGGAAATGAAATGAAATTATTTTTAATGGGATTAACTAAAATTAAATTACATGATCAATATGATTGATTTTCATATTTAAGCAAGAAAATGAAAATGATCAATTGATATTGGTTTTATAAGTGTTATAATTCTAGAATTCAATTGTAATGCATATTTTCAATATTTGATGCATGTGATGCATTAGATGTACATGCTAAGAGTCTATGATTGGTATGATGACTAGTTATAGGCCTAAGACCAATATGATTGATCTATATTGCATGAATTTTGCTCAAGTAAAATTTGGCCTGCTTGTCCTAACCTTTTCTCTTATTTCTCTTTGTACTTCTCTTCTCATTTAACTCCCTTCACATGTAATGTGAGGCATTCTCAATTATATATGATGTAATTAGATCACTTATGGTTAGAATAGGAGGAAGAAATGCAAGGAGCAAAATAGAGAATAAGGCCTACTAAGGATGTCCATAAAGAAATAGATAGAGTTGTTTTATATTTCTTTTTGGCTTTATAATTCATGCATATTACTTAGGGTATTGCCTAATTGGTTTCCTTGGCTTAGGAAATCAATGTGGTAAAAACCCATAATTAAATCTTATATATTTAATGTGATTAAATATAAATGTATGATTTAATATTATTAAATATGTATGAGCATGCCAAAGCATATACCAACCATGTATGATGAGACTTAAATGAAAGAAATCCCTCAATAATATAAGACTTACAAGCCTTCTATTAATATGAATTTAACTAGAGTTCTCTTTAATATTGGGTTGTTGAGCATACTCAAGTCCATGTTGCATAGGATATGTTTAAATCCATATTAATAAGTCTATTTTAGCATGATTATTAGTTTGCTGAGCATACTTAAGGCTAATAATCATAAGGCAAGAATAGGGAAATATGTATATGATACATATGCATCAAGTGTTGATGATCTAATGATCAATAATTACATATGATGCAATTGGCATGAGATGCCTACCATGTAGTTAACAGTTGGGTTTATTGAGCACACACAAGGTTTTGACCTTAACTAAAATATTAACCCACTAGGAAAGCTTCTAATGGGCTTTCCTAGACTAATTAGTGGAGGCTACTAATTTGTAATAAAATAGTGGGAGCAATGCATGATTTTTAAAGACCTTAAAATTGTTGCATACATATACATGATGATACTTTAACATGCTTTCATTTTTCACATGAAAATCACTATTATAATGTCTTCCAACATGAATTTATGATATATACTTAAGGCCAATAAGCTTACTAGTTCTAGTTACATAGATTAGCTTAGAAACCTTAAAATTTTTTTGAGGAGTGAAAAGTTAGCCTATGTAATTGAGATGCTAATACCCACTGTCTCTACTGATGATGCTTTTACTTATAAGCAGTAGGCATATCTAAAGCACATGGAGGACATGGACATTGCTTCATACATTATGTTAGCATCCATGTCTCCTGAGCTACAAAAATAGCATGAGCATATAAATGCTCTTATAATTTTACTTCACCTTAAATTGAGAAGTAGAGTATGACTGAGAGATATAAGATCTCAAAACCCTTATTCTATTATAGGATGGTAGAAGGAACTTCAGCAACCTAGCATGAGCTTAAGATGAATAGGTACATAGAGCATTTGGCAGCTCTAAGTTTTGTGATGGATGTGGATTTAAGTATGACTTAATCTTATAAAGTTTGCCTGATAGCTATGCAAGTTTGTGCTTAACTATCAGATGAACAAGATCACATCTATAATCCTTGAGCTGATCAATATGCTCAAAGCTTCTAAAAATGCTATTAAAAAATAATTTTTCTAAAGTGGTCATGGTTGTCAATTAATCTTTTTCTAAGGGTAAGAAAAAGAATAACAATAACAAGAAAAAGACAATTGGTACCTAAGTGGGATTGGTAAGAATAGGGGAAAACAAGTTGTTGTTACCCCTTCAACTGTAAGAAAGAAAACTACCATAAAAAGGACATGTTTCCATTGCAAAAAGTTTAGGCATTAGAGGCACAACTTTAAAGCCTGCTTAGAGTCTCATGAAAAAGAGAAGCAAGGAATTACTTTGACTTCAGGTATTAATGTGATTGAAATTAATACTAGTACTGTTATTAATAACCAAACATGGGTATTGGATATCGAATATGGTTCTAATGCGAGTAAAGGAGGGCAAAATGGTCATTCCAATATAAGAGGGCAAAATGGAGATTTTACCATGCTTGGTGGACCAAAAACAAGATCAAGGGCCAAAAGACTAAAGGAACAATTTGCAAGCTTAACCAAAATCTTTATTGAAGAAATGCAAGAACAATGGAGTAAGCTTGAAAAGAATAAAGAAGCGAGTCCAAGAAATGAAGTAGAAGGGCCCAAAATGTTATGTCTAGCATATGGGCTTTAAAAGTGGGCTACACTTCATATGGGCCTAGTTTATCTTAGGTAAGAAGGGCATTGTTTGGTTAAATCATTTATTATTGCATTATTACTTTAGAATAGGAAATTAATTAGGAGTCAAACAAACATGTCCCTTATTTTATTTCCTATTTTTAAAAACAAGTATCAGAGCTTAGGTTAGGGTGAATTCTTATTTATCCTTGTGTTTTATTTACTGTTCTTTTGTTCTTTTGCATATAACCCTAATTTAGGTGTTCAATTATTCTTATGTTTTTCTTATTTTTTTCCTAGTATTCGAATTATGTGATCTCTATTTCTTTGAGTCTATTGCTATTTTTATTCATCATCTAAAGTAAAAAAAAATAAGAAAGAAAAAGAATAAAAAAAAGGAAAAGAAAGAAAATTAGAATTAAAAGCTTGAATCAAAGTGTGAAAGCTAAGGGTTGAAAACTGATTTGTGCAAACTATCAAACCTAAATCTTTTGCTTGATAATTTAGGTATTTTTAACACAAATTTGGGCTTGAAACTTGATCTAAAATATGGCTAGAACTAAATTATAGTTTATACAATAGAATCAGATTTTTTGGGAACTTGTTATGTGTCTTTGATTTT
>CANXYI012005086.1:0-12065 GCA_948208565.1 Hura crepitans
CTTGCTCACCTTCACTTGAATTCTTAAACCCTACACATACAAGAATTTATCTTAGAAAAATTCTCAAAAATTATATAGAGCTCCAAATTGAAATATAAAACTATGGTTATTCTTAGAATACTCTAATCTACCTATATCAAAAATAAAAATTCAATTTGAACCACTTACACATAAAAAATGTCACTATTCACTTAAGTGACATATCTTCCAAAATAGGCCTCCTTTCTCAATTTTGTTTGAACAAATAGAATCTAGAGATGATGGAGGGTTGATTTCATATAAATTTTATAGGGACTGGAGGAGATAGGAGAGAGAAAATTAAAGAAAATAGAAGGAAAGAGAGAAAATGGTGTCGAGTGGAGTGGTTTCTCAAGGTTAAAGATGGCATTTTAGCACATGTGAGGATTTCACATGTGTAACCCCTTATGTGTGGGTGGGTGGCTGCCTTGGATTGTAACATGTGGTGATCTAAGGGCGAGAATTCATTTTATGTCATTTTTGGCTTTAGAAATTCCTAAAAATTCTTTGGACCTCCAAAAATTCTCATTTTAGTTTTAAAAATCCTTGATTAGTATGACTAAGGCTCACATAAAATTACAATTCAAAATTCAATAGTTGACTTTTTGACATTATTCACCCACCAGAATAAATTATTCAAAAAAATATCTATCGACCTCAAAAAAATATAATTCCCTCTCCACCATACTAATTGGAATTTTTGAGGTTCAGGGTATGGTATTTTTGAGTCTGTCTAGGCATATCCTGAGGCTGTCCCAACACAAACTCATTTCATCTCCTTATACACTAGTTCTTGTCCCGAAATGATTTATTGGTTCTGCTAAATTTTTTAATTCATTCGTTTTCCCCATTTTTAAGGCCGTTAAAGTTTTATGACCAATATGCCAGTCATTGGATTCGTAATAATGCCCCGCACCGCAAGAAACATCACTCGAGCCTAGAGGGTACTGTTCATAAGACCTTAACTTACAAGCATTATAATTCTTCCTCTCTTAAGAAATTTCATCCTTGAAATTACCTAAGATAAAGAGGTGAGGATACTACATCTGCATCTGCTCCTCACTTTCCCATGTCACCTCAATTGTGTTGTGGTGCCTTCATAGCACTTTCACAAGTGGAATCATCTTATTCCTCAGCTGCTTTGCTTTTTTTGCCAAGATATGCAATGGTTCCTCCTCATATGTCAAGTCTAGCTATACTTGTATTTCTTCAACAACTATCACATGTGATGGATCTGATGGTACTGCTTTAACATGGATACATGGAAGACATCATATATCTATTGCAATTCAAGTGGCAAGGCAAGTTTATAAGCCAAGGGACCTACTCTTTCTGTGATCTCATAGGGCCTAATGAATCTTAGACTAAGCTTTCCCTTATTGCTAAATCGGAGTATCTTCTTCCACGGCAACACTTTTAGGAACACCTATTCTCTCACTTCATATTCAATGTCACACATTTTCTAGTCTACATAAGACTTCTGTCTATTTGAGGTAGCTTTCAATCTTTCCTTGATAATTCTAACTTTTTCCTTAGCATCTCGAATAAAATTAGATCCAACAATTTTGTTCTCCCCTACTTCACTCCAAAAGAGAGGAGTTCTACACCAGCAACCATACAAGGCTTCATATGGTGCCATACCTAAGCTAGCCTGATGACTGTTGTTGTATGCAAATTTAGCTAATGCCAAAATATTAATCCCAGATACCTTTAAATTCAATGGCATAGCTATGCAACATATCCTCTAACACTTGTATTACTCTCTCTAATTGACCATCTATCTAAGGGTGGATGCAATATTGTATGTCAATCGACTACTTAAAACTTCCTGTAATTTCTTCTAAAATCTGGAGGTGAATCTTGAGTCCCGATCTAAAATTATAATTGTTGGCACTCATGTAATCGCATAATCTAGCCAACTTCTCCAAGGAGTAGTTTATCCTAACTAGTATAAAGTGGGCTGTCTTCATCAACCTATCCATGATCACCCAAATAGCATCATATTTACTCCTAGTTAATGGCAATCCCATGACAAAATCTATGTTGATCTTCTCCCATTTCTATTCTAGAATTGCAATCGGGTGTTATAGACACTGTGTTTTTAGGGCTCCTATGTTTGGTTTGCCTAATGATGATAAAAAGGACAAAAATCCTAATAAATAAGTTTTAATATCCAATTTAAAGATCTCAAAGTTTTCTTTAAAAATTTTCCTTTTAGTCCTTGCCCGACTTGAAAAATCTCACAGTGCGACTCGAAATGTGAGAAAAGCAGGCGTCTATGGTGGTTTAAAGGCTTAGGCCTATCACCCAACACTGACACCTAAAATGGGTGCGGGGGCAGTACAGATTAAAAAATCGTCAAAACGGCCATTTTCACAAGGAAAACGGTTGTTTTCGCTTGCCAAAATGGCGATTTTTAGCCTCGGAAAGTGTGCATAAAAGCCAAATAGGTCATTTTGAGGAAAGGTTGGTCATTTTGAAGAGAGAGAAAATACACAAAAAAAGGCAAAAAAATACTCTTTCAACACCATTTTTTTTGGATTTTCTGAAGATTTAAGCATAGTTTTTCGATCCAGTCAAAATCTTTTCTGAAGGTAAATATACTTAGTGTGTCAACTGACCTATTTTTCTACTATTTTCATTTTTCTTTTGCTTTATCTATTTACTAGTTAGATGTGATAATTTATTTGGACAATATTTTTACATTTGTGGGACTGCTCATTTTTATTTTATTTCTGTCTGCCCATCTATTTTTGCTTCGCATTCAAATATATTATTTTTGTCATTTTTACTACTTTCATTTTTCTTCTTGCTTTATCCATCTACTAGTTAGATGTGATAATTTATTTGGGCAATATTTCTATATTTATGTGACTATTCATTTTTATTTTATATCTGTCTGCCTATTTATTTTTGCTTCACATCCAAAAATATTATTTGTCACTTTTACTACTTTCATTTATCTTTTTGCTTTATCCATCTACCAGTAGGGTTCCAAACATTTTGGTTTTAGCCCTACAAGTTATTTTTTGACTTCGGTCGGGTGGTGACTCCTACCTTATGGTGCCCAACTCGCTCTTCCTAGGCTAATCAAATAGGAGAGGCCTTAGATTCCTCGAGCTTCCTTCTCATCTTTTAAGACTCGAGAATTAAGGCTTAGGTCGAGTTTTCGGTTGTTTCAGTTTGATTGGCCGAAGGAAAATAAAAGGGACGCGAACAAGTGTAGCAATCTAGAAGGAACCTAGTGCTCTACCTTCACTTACTGACATTTCAAGCAATGAGCCATATACTCAACTACCTCACACTTCACTCCTAGCCACTAATAATGAGACTTCAACTCAAGGTACATCTTTGTACTCTTTGGGTGCATAGAGTATAGAGCCTTGTGAGCTTCCTTCAGAATCTGCAATTTCAACTCATTTACATCAAGTACACAGAACCTAGTTTGGTAGTATAGGCTTCCATCATCGCTTAACTTGAAGCTTATAGCCTTTCCCCCTTTAACTTTATTCATAGTTTTCACCATCTGAGTATCTGTCAACTGAGCATCTTTCACTTGCTGCCTAAAGTCAGCCTTGACGTGCAATTTAACCAATACTGCACCTTCTGTTGTATACTCTAATCTAGCATGCATCAATCTCAGAGTAGCTATTATCTTTTTTCTCAAAGAATCTGTAACTACATTCACCTTTCTTGGATCATAGTCAATTAAGCAGTCACAATCCTTGATTAACTCCATCCATCATTGTTGTCTCAAATTCAACTCCTTCTATCTAGGCAAATACTTTAGGCTCTTGTGATCCGTGTAGATGTAGTATTTCTCTCTATATAGATAGTGTCTCCACACCTTTAATGCAATGAAAATTGCAGCCAATTCCAAGTCATATATGGGATAATTCCGTTTGTGAGTCTTTAACTGCTTGGAGGCATATGCAATTACCTTTCCTTCCTATATCAACACACAACCAAGGCCGTTATTTGATGCGTCACTGTAGATCACAAACTCTTTACCCTACTCTAGCCGAATCAGGATAGGAGCTTCTGTCAACATCTATTTCAATCGATCAAAACTAGCCTAGCACTTATCATCCCACTTGAACTTCACATCTTTCCTTATCAACCTTGTCAGTGGAGCAGCAATCATTGAAAAACCTTTTACGAACCTCCAATAGTAACCTACCAATCCTAGGAAACTCCGTATCTTAATCACATTTTTAGCAGGATTCCACTCTAATATTGCTTTCACCTTACTCGAGTCCACCTTGATACCTTCAACTGAGGCAATATGACCTAAAAATGCCACTTCTTCCAACCAGAACTCACATTTGCTTAACTTGGCATACAACTGCCTCTCTCTCAATGTCTGTAACATAATCTAGAGGTGTTGTTCATTTTGCTCTCAAATTATAAAGTACACCAAAATATCATCAATGAATACAACCACAAACTGATCCAAGTATGGCTTGAAAATTCTATTCATTAAGTTTATGAAGGTTGTTAGGGCATTAGTGACATAATGCCCGTAACGTGTCTTAAAAGTAGTATTAGGAATATCACCTTCCTTAATCTGCAACTAATGGTATCCTAGCCTCAAGTCTACTTGTAATTGATCAAAGAGATCATCAATCCTAGGCAACGGATACTTATTCTTAACCGTCACCTTGTTCAGTTGCCTATAATCAATACATAATCAGAGTGACCCATCCTTCTTCTTCATAAATAATATAGAAGATCCCTAATGTGAAACACTAGGCCTGGTGAAAGCTTTTATCTAACAACTCCTGCAATTGCACTTTTAATTCTTTCAATTCTACTAGGGCTATCCTATAAAAAGTAATGAATACAGGGTTCACACCAGGGTAAGTCTTAATCTTAAAGTCTAACTCCTCATATGGTGGCAATCCTAGTAATTCATCTAGGAACACATCAAGATAATCAGACACAACCAGTATCTAATCTAAGCTAGGGGTTTAAACATTGGTATCTACAATAGAAGATAAAAAGGCTTCACATCCCTTTCAGATGAGTCTCCTGGCTATTATAGTTGAAATCACATTATATAGGGAGTCTTTATTACCCACAACAATCACTTCTCGCCCATCTAGGGTCTAAAGACTCAACCTCTTCTTCTCATAATCAATAACTACTCAGTGCTTTAACATCCAGTCTATACCTAATATGATGTCAAAATCATGGAAGGGTAACTCTATCAGGTATACTGGGAAAGTTTGATTATGGATTATCAAAGGACAGTGTCTATAGACAGTGCTCACTATCACACTCTAACCTATAAGGTTACTCACTTGTATATCTAAGTCTACGAGTTCTAGTTCTAACCCTCTATCTCATGCTTGAGTGGTGCATATATACGAGTGTGTCGACCAAGGATCTATTAAAGCTAGTATAGAAACATCAAATAAAAGGAAAGTACCAGCAATGATATCCAGAGCATTTGCTTCCTCCCAAGAATGAATGGCATATTGTCATGCCAAAGCTCTAGCCTCTAGTCTACCCCTCTAGATAGTGGTAGGCTAGTCTTGTCTCAGAGGTTTACTAGCTATGGCTATTACTAAAGCTTGAGTCTAAATAATTTCTGCTTGCCTCTGAGGGCACTCCCTTTGAAAGTGATCCCAGGCTCCACAAATAAAGCACTCACCTCTCTCATATTGCCAATAATGGCCTTAATGCTTCCTCTGGCATCTTCCACAAGTAAGGGTGCACTTTTAGCAGTGGATATAGGTGCACTAAAAGGCTGTTGTAATGGAGGTGGTCGAAGTTTAGGAGAACACCCTTGACCATCCTCTGTGAAGGGGCTTGCCTCTACAACTATTGGACTGACTGCCTTTGGGACTGCGAACTCTACTGGAAGTCCTTTTACCTCTTGCACCCACCTAGAGTTGAACTTGTCTAGCTTGTTATAAATGGCCTCTTCCTCTGATACAACTCTATCTTCTCTTGTAACATCTCATCCATATCATAAGCTGCTACAACTAACTCAAAAAAGTCTCTAATCTTTAGAGTTGAGATCTGCATCTTCAACTCCACATTGAGGCCCTTCTCAAACCTCTTGCACTTCTCCTCATCATTCGGTAGGAATTCTACTACATATCTACTCAGGCAGTCAAAATCTTTCTCATACTCTAAAACTGATCTCTTGCCTTGCTTTAAATCAAAAAACTCCTTCCTTTTTTTATCCCTATAGGAATCAGGAATATACCTCTTCTTGAACTCTTTCAAAAAGAACTCTCAGGTTAACTCTATAGCTGCTCTCCTCTTCTTTAGTCTATCCCACCAATGATAAGCCTCCTTTTGCAATAAGGATGTGGAGCACTTTAACTACTCCTCCTCAAAGCACTCCAACTGTTTTAGTATTCTGGTGGTCCTCTCTAACCAATACTCCACTTTCGCTGCATCATCCTCCCTTGAACTTAGAAAATACATAGCCCCCATTTTCTTGAGCCTCTCTAAATACATCTTCTGCAACATTAGGCAAATTGGTGGAGGTGGAAGAGGTGCAACTAAAACTGGAGCTAATGGTGTTGGTGCTGTAGTGTGTCTCAGCAAATCTACTATCTACTACAGTAATGCAGGTAAGGCTTGTGCCTGAGGCTGAGGCTAAGGTGACGGCTAATGGGCAGCATCACTTGGCTCTGGAGTGGCTGCACTCAATTTTGGTCCATAGATTGTAGTAGGTGCATGACTAGCCATCTCTTCCCCTCACTCAAGTGGGGTCTGTTTACTCATGATGGTAAATTGTACCAAATATAATCATTAGCATCAAACAATATAGCTTGACTCAAACAAAACCCTAAATTCATGCACTCATGTATAAGATGCCTAAGAATGCCTAAACCTACTCTGATACCACTAAATGTAACACCCCCTATCCATTTCTACATGAAACAAGTAAGGCGTGCTACTTCCTATGAGGTTACCTATCCTTGGATTTCTTTAGGGGCCTTTCGTTTAACTTTTACCCAAGTTTGACCAATTTTGATTGAACCTACCATTTATGCTTTCTGATTATTTATTCTTTTATTACTGCTTATTTTACATTGTTAAACCTCCTTTTAGGGCTATTAGATATTTACAGACATACAGGAAGCATAACAGCTACTCGGGTAACAACCCCAAATTAAACCTGTAAAAAAATCACTTCTAAAGACCCTTCTCCATTACTCCTCATATTTGGACCCTTTTGGTCCTCCTGGTCATCATCACACAATAGCACACGTATCAAAGAACTCAGGGTCTCAGACCCATCAACACACAGGTATAACAAGCAAAATAATATTAACAGGCAAAATTGTACACATACATAAGTTCTCAATTATCAGTTTAGCTTATAACCCATAACCTTCTCTAGTCTAATATACATGAGTGCATACTACCATAATTCAAAAGGAAAAGCAAAATACCAAAAGACTCAACAGCAGCTACATTGGAAATGTTTAGTGTGGATCGTCACTCGCTCTACTGCTTATGCATCGAAACACTAACATACTGAGTATGAAACTTAGTGGTGGAATAGATCAAATAGAATGTCATAACTGCACACATGTAACATGCAACATTTAATACACATTACCATCACCCTAATTCTTCTAAGTCTAGTTTATCATTAAGTTCAGTCAACTTATTTATCCTTCAGTCCAATTTATTATAATATAAGCCTATGACAGATAGACAACTCTTGAAACACTAGATAATAGGAACTATCTTGTGCAGTGGCCCATATTTTGGACCTAGGTGACTTTACCTACCTCGCTTGATAGCAGGGATCAGTCTATAGACCTCCCAATACCGAACTGGTAGATAATAGGGATCAGTGTGTAGACCTCCCAATATTTGCAAATGGGATAGCAGAGATCAGCCTCGTTAGACCTCCCAATACCCTGAATCACATCAACATCACTAAAAGTGGATAGCAAAGATTAGCCTTGTGGGACCTCCCAATACCTACAGATAATAGACAGGTAGTAGGGATCAGTCTAGGTGGACCTCCTAATACCCAAGTGTGTATGGTTCATCTCAAAACCTTAGCAGCTACACCCACCACATCCAACACACAACATTGGCCCTAAGAGGACCGAACTACCTAACAGCTACTAACTCTTTAGTGACCGGTCAACCCATCTAGTGAGTGTCTAACTGATAGGCCATTGACTAAATTAAACTATTAATCTCTTTATTATTGATTTCTAGATCCCTTATGTTACTAAGTTACATATTATGATAGTGCACAAAATATCACAATTTTTCCTATGGTCGCAAAGCTACTATTCATTTGGTAACTTTACGAGATCGACACTATTCATTTGGTCATTTTTATATGTCATACTTTCCTCAATTCAAGTCATACAAATTCCAATATACATTCCTTATCCACATGCCTAACTCAAACACCATTTTCATGCCTTAATATACACATTCATGCCATATTACAAATCATTACACCATATCACCATTATGGTACCAAATCACCACCATTTCACACTAAATATGCTACTATCAATATTCACTTTCCTAACTTAACCATTTCCCCACCTAACATGCCATAATAATTGTTATACATACCATGACCTATAAGACATACATTTCGGCCAAAGCATGCATCCAAACATACACATGCATTTCTTTCCAATTCAACATGCCAAACCTAATATTTTCATGCCAATAACATTAATATAACCTAATTTTACCTAATCACCATGCACACACACAAAAATCATGCAATTCCATACAAGGTATGTACACATAAATATGGCATACACAAAGACATATTAAATTTGGACCTATTCCACATACCTAGGGTGTGAAAACACCCTTTTTCCCAGCACTTTTAGGTTTGTTCCCTTGCTCACTTTCACTTGAATTCTTAAACCCTAAACATACAAGAATTTATCTTAAAAAAATTCTCAAAAATTATCTAGAGCTCCAAATTGAAATCTAAAACTATGGTTATTCTTAGAATACTCTAATCTACCTAAATCAAAAATAAAAATTGAGTTTGGACCACTTACACACAAAAATGTCACTATTCACCCAAGTGACATATCTTCAAAAATAGGCCTCTTTTCTCAATTTTTTTTGAAGAAATAGAATCTAAAAATGATGGAGAGTTGATTTCATATAAATGATGTAGGGATTGGAGGAGAGAGGAGAGAGAAAATTGAAGAAAATGGAAAGGAAGAGAGAGAAAATGGCATTAGGTGGAATGTTTCTCAAGGTTAAAGATGGTGTTTTAGAACATTTGAGGATTTCACATGTGTAAGCCCTTATGTGTGGGTGGGTGGCTTCCTTAGATCACAACACGTGGTGATCTAAGGGCTAGAATTCATTTTATGTCATTTTTTGCTTTAGAAATTCCTAGAAAATTCTCTAAACCTCTAAAAATTCTCATTTTAGTTTTAAAAATCCTCGATTGGATCGACTAAGGCCTAAGTAAAATTTCAAGTCAAAATTCAACAGTTGACTTTTTAACACTATTCACCCCCAAGAATAAAATATTTAGAAAAAAATATCTATTGACCTCAAAAAATTATAATTCTTTCTCCACCATACTCATTAGAATTTTTGAGGTTCAAGGTATGGTATTTTTGAGTCCGTTCAGGCATATTTCGAAGCTATCCTAGCACAAACACATTTTATCTCCTTATACACTAGTTCATGACCTGAAATGATTTATTGCTTCTACTAAATTTTTTAAGTCATTCATTTTCCCCATTTTCAAGCCTGTCAAAGTTTTTATGACCAATATGCTAGCCATTGGACTCGTAACGATGCCTTGCACCGCAGGGAACATCACTCAGGCCCAGTGGGTACTATTCATAAAATCTTGACTTACGGGCATTATAGCCTCTGCCTCTTTTATAGCTCATATGGCATATGCCTCGCTAGAGATTTGCTCTCTAACTTGTCTTTTTGACTGGCCCTAGCTTTGCTTCCTGTATTTCTCCCATTCTATTTCCTTGAAGGAATATAAGGTTTTACTAGGCAATCTTTCTAAAAATGATCTCTGAAGCCATAACCCTAAAAAGATCCTGGTATGACCCTCTAACATACTCCCAGATGTCTCCTATGGCATGTCGCATGAGCAGGTGTCATGGCACTACCTGTTGTGGACCTAGGAGCGCCCGAAGTCTATTTTTGTGCTCGAGCCTGTAATCTAAGACCATGTCTTGACCTCTGTGATTAGTCTGACTGCTTGCCCTGATAATGCTTGGACTGACCACTCTTATGCTTCTTATCAAATGTATACCTAGAGCTACTTTGCCCATGTCCATATGATCTCTTTTCGAAGCTATCTAGATTCTGTTTCATCTCATTCACCATCTCTGTAGTGTGATAGGTTGCCACTAAGGTTGTGAAATCTCGAATCCTTATAGGAGAAATTTGTTGCATGACTTCTAAGTTCAACCCCTTCTTGAACTTCTTATAGTGGTCCTCTTCTATGGCAGCCACTACCTTTGTATACTAGCTTAGGCGAGTAAATTCCTTCTCATACTCAGATATTGTTTTGTGTCTCTATCTGAGATCCATGAATTCCTGGTACTTCTAGTCTAGGTAATGCTCAATAACATACTTTTCCTTGAATTCCTTTAAAAAGAAATCCTAGATAATATCTATAGCTACCTTATGCTCAATGATCGCTTCCCACCATTTCAATGCTTCTTCAGACAACATTGAAGTGGCACATGTAACAAACTCATTTTGTGGGCATTTCAACTGTTGCATAATACGAACCATCTGGTCCAACTAGTATTTTGCTCAACTGGACTAATTTAACTCTTCCCCCTTGAAGAACTTAGCCCCATTCTTAATCAATCTCTCCATATATGTCCTATGAAATGTCAACTATTCTTGTGGCACTGGAGGTGGAACATCTTATGTATTAGCAACTATAGTAGCAACTATCATAACAGCCATTATCGCTTGCTTGACAGACTCCAGCATCATCTGTAACCACGCAAGTGGACCTTGCTATCCAAGAACAGCATGTCCAGCATCACTAAGGGTCACATACTTGGGTTGTGCATCCCTTTGTCCAAAGGCTAAATGAGAATGACTTTCTATCCCTTCTTCTTCAGTAGATATAGCGCTACTACTCATATCTCATACCTAAAGGTAAGAGAAATAGATTACAAGCCAAATATGTAATAGTATTTGATGTAAATGTATTACAACTCCTAAAGTGCTCTTGTGTAACCTATAAGTCTAAAGGAAACCCCAACCAGAGCTCGAATACCACTAAGTGTGGCGCTTTCTGCCCAATCCATACTCTAAACCCTAATGGGGGATACGTGCACGCAAAATGATATCCAGTTCTATTATCTAAAATCACTTAAAATTTAAAACTTTCATATAAGAAAACATTTCTTGACTCAAATGTGAAATAATATATTAAAAACCTTTTGGCATGCAAATTGAGGTAAACATTAGGGTCATCGTGTCGAAAATTTAGTAGCATAACAGCTATATCGGAACACTTTCTCAAATTTTTACCTATTTAAAAACACTTCTATAAACTCGATACATCTATCTCTAACTCAAATGGGTCCTTCTAACCCTCCAAATCATGACATAACATAATGAGCCTCAGGCTTTCTATAATCAACAATCTCATATGCAAACTCAATAATCATTATATAGCATGCGAGAAACAGAAAGTAAAATCCATAATTAAAATATTTAATACAAAAATCCATTGCAAAATGTAGATTAAACCTAATCCCTTTGGGATCATAAGAGCATACTAGCTATTTAAACATTACATTTACATCATCATTACTACAACAAAAAGAATACAAAAATCCTTATGCAAGGGTTATCTTTGTGTCTCTTGATATATAAAAGTTTTGGCTCTAATCTACTGCCCTATTACCTATGCATAACAAACAAGCCATGTGTTAAGCTTTTGCTTAGTGGTGTAATCACTTTAACTTGTAAAAAGGTAAATTATAGCATGTCATATATGTACATAAGCCATTTTGGGTTTAAAATCACAAATACGCATTTTCAGAGATTTATATGCAACACAAGTCATA
>CANXYI012005211.1:0-16696 GCA_948208565.1 Hura crepitans
GGGCCCTCGTGTCTTCTTCGCGCGCAAAGGGGCAAATCGATCGATTTACACTAAAACTGAACTTTCAAACGAGCCATTCCTTCTTACTTGCACTTTACTAGCTCATTGTCAAGAAGCAGTATATAAACATATGGGTAGAAGACTTAGTTAGGCGATGTGGGATTCTTGTCCTTTTGAAATATCTCATATATATATTTACAATAGATATTGACCTAATTGGCACATCGTGAAACCAATCATTCACTAGGCCTCTCTGAATGGTTGGAAATACTTTACATAGCATCGAGTCTTTTGAAGACTAAAGTAGAATAGTTTTCCGAAAGCTCACTACATGATGATTTAGGTTTGTGCTGCCATCATATTTATCGAACTTGGGTACTCTAAACTTAGGTGACATTGGTTCATCAATAAGAGTTTTTGCTAGTGCGAAGCCAATAAGATTATAGTCATCTCCTTTTTTATCTTTTGCCTTTACTTCCTTCGACCTCTCTTATTCTAGTTGTAATTTCTCATTTCTATTTTCTTCTTTCCCCTATTCGTCTTTCTTCTTACGAAGTTCGCTGGTTTCCGTGAAACTTGTTTCATATCATTCATTATCCAAACTAGTAACTCATCATCCTCTAGCTCTTCTAGGGCCTTTTTTAAGGCTGCCTACCTTGTTTGTTTATGGTAACAACCTTTCTTCTTAGCCTCCGAGATCAAATAGTTCATTTCTTCCTGCGCAATTAGATCATTTATGGCCATGATCAAGGTGATATTTGAATCAACTGTAGTTGTATTCAATGCTCTCCATTGTCAAATCCTTCTATTGGTGTTACCATAATTAACTAGAACATTATTGATAGGATCCTTGGGTTTCCGATAAATTCACTTCGATCTGATACTTAAGTTGACAAAGAATTTTGAAGAATAACTGAAAAGTATACATAATGAATAAAGGTTACCTTTTATAGGTTGAGTAGTCCAAATCCTAGTTAAACAAGGATTACCTAGCTAGAGTTAAGTACAGAGGATTACCTATTAAAGCTGCTAGTATTATCTGTATGATATCACTCTCTAATATTTTTTACAAATGACAGTACAAACTAGGGTAATTCCCTGTGGGGGTTCTTCAAAGAGAATCATAGCCATCACAGAATGTGGACTGCTAGTACCTATGTACTCAGCTTGCTAAGAGGTGTACCTTTCAACATTGTTGCTTTACCATTTTGAATGTCAGAAGACAACAACAGCCATTACTTGATATATTTGTAGATTGAGTTTGATGATATGTCATTCCCTTATTGGTTTTGAACAAAAACAGAAAATTACCATTCCTATTATATTTTCAAGTTTCAGTGCGTACTGCATTAACAACCATTGTTGAAGTGGGTGATTTTCAACAATGTTTGAAGCTCTCATTTGCACTAAAAAACAATAATGACTCATGCAAAATGTTGGATGGCAAAGTTATGTCCCCATCAATTCTAGTCAGCTCGATCAACAACATCGATTTAATATTCGATCTTCCAGAGCAAACCTATTTAGAATCAGGCAGAAATTACAGTGTTGTTAAGCATTTTATAAGATCATATAATTAGAAAGATTATCTGCAATTGAGTATAGCATGTGCATAACAACCATGCAAAGGTTTCCAATTACATGATTATACAGAGTACATATACAATAACAAGTTAGTGTTTGAGGATAATCAATAAGTTTGTTTCAGAAATTGCTGATAATCAACAATGGTGAGTGCAGAAGGCTTCCCTGAAGCTTATCAAGCAAACAATTGAAGAATCACTAACATATTGTCACCAGGAATGTATCACAGCACAAAAGTTCATAAAATACCTTTCTTTTAGGCAAATGCCAATGTTAATATGGGAGTCATCCTGTTATGATTTTCAATCAACCTAGCTTTTCTACCCTGAAAAGTTGAGTATAAAATAGAAACAATTATTCAAAAACCTATACCATAATTATTAAGAGAGGCATAGAATGTTGAGTTTGCTTAGATTTATTCAGTCGTTGCACTTAAAAATTCGTATGCACCTCCCCTCGGCACTGATTTTCTAACTTTCTTCTTACAACTGATCTTATTGTAGTTCCGGTGAAGAAAAAATCATGGCAAAGTGACGAGCATGCGTCCATAGAACACTCGACATTTGCTTCTCCTAGAATATAATAAATATATTCTAATAAAATATCATAATAAAAAATATATATTAATAATAAAAGAAAAGAATATATATTCTAATAAATAAATGAATATAATATATATAATAATAAAATAAGAAATATATAATATATAGAATATATTTATTTTATGATATATAATTTATTATTAAAATATATTATAAAATATATTAATAATATTAAAATATTTGAAGAATATTCAAATAAATATTATAATAATAATATAATAATATAATAAAAATAAATAGATGGAATATTTAAATAATATATATATAGAATAATTTAAATAATACATAAATTAAGTATTTAATGGCGAGCAGGTCCCGCCTCCCTAGGCTAAAATCCACCAATTTGGAGGGGTTGGCACTAGTGTGCGTTTTAGGATCAGAATACTTTGCACGGCAATCAAACGTCTCTCTGATTTATGAGACGACAACAGCACGTAAATACTGTACACGAAACTTTCTAACTCAGTATTGGGGGTGGGTCCTTTTGGGAGGCCCGCACGAGCGAGTTCTGCAAAGTAAGCAGCGTCAGCACTCGACCAGCCTATAACCCCTCCACAAATTCCTGCGCACTTGCATTAACGGCGCGGCGAGCAGTTCCCACCGCTCGCTTTGTTTTCCTTACTCATTAGTTTAAGGCGAGTTCTTCGTTCGGACTGAATATTTTATTTAAAGCACCTCACTTGAATACGTTTCGCTAGTTTTCCGATGTGGGACAAGCGATACCAGGGGACTTCTTGAGGCTGCCAAATGTGCGAATCCAATTAAATGGTGCGTGATCTACTATTCTCCCCAGAAATTATACGAGAGAGCATTTTGAAGATGGCACAATGGCTCAAACCACCAATTTTTATTTGGAGGAGAAATAATAATAATAATAATAATAATAGTAGTAGTCAACATCCATTAAGCTAAATTTATGTAATATCCATTGGAGCTGATACAGCAGAGAAACAACAGTACAAACAAGGCCAATGAATGATGACAGCTTCCTCTTGAGAAAGCAAAATGTTTACCTTACATTCTACAAGAATCAAGCCTTGTCGTATATCAATGATACATGTAATATTGAATGTTACATCCATGAATGCCTACTTACAAGAAAAAAATCAACCCTTGCCAACTACAACATTCAAATGCTATCTATATAAAAGCCTGCATGCATTGCCTCCACAAGAAGTGGCACAATATAATTGCTGAAATAATATAAAGTGAAACTCTTTACTTCTTAGATAACAATGGCTCCAATTGAGGGTCAGCATTCTTGGAGATCAACAATTTCCTATCACCCGACTCTAAATCAGTTCCAGTTAGATCTTCTCCTCTTTGTTTTAATAACCTCCGGAGGAAATTTGGCTGGTCTTCTGATAATGCATCTGGGTCCTTGAGTGCTTGGTTTATGCTCTGTACATGCTGAAGACAAACTTGAACAGCATCGTGCACTCTCACAAAGTACCATTCTTTACCAATAAGCTCTACAAGACCAGCTTTTGATAAGGTCAGCAGAACCTCACGATTGGGATTGGAAATAGCAATCTGTAGAAGAACACAATGAAATGCAAATGTCACGATTCTTTCTCCATTCGAAGCTGCTCAGGGTTAAAAATGTGACTGCAACCAGATTGAACACTAAACCTGGATATCCCTGGATTTGTACTCATGATACAAGTCTTTCAAAGCTTGAACAGCACTGGAATCTGTATACGTAACAGCTGCAGGATTGAAAACATACAGGACTTAAATCTCATTCATTAGCAAACTCAGTTTTATCAACTTAAATTTTAAATAGAGTAATATATTTGAGAATTTAATACCCTTCTGTGCACAAACATTGAACTCAAGAAATATTGAGGAAATTTATTAGCAAGACCATAGTTATGAACTAGACATCGATAAAGAAAACATTGAGCACAAAGAATGTTATCAGATGATGACTGTCCAGATAACATTTATCCGATACCATCGCAAAGTGCACTGTACCATCTATATAGATCAGAATTGCAAAGTCCCATGAAAGGGAGGCTCTGGAAATAAACAATTTTTACAGTGCCAATATGTAGCCAAATATATAGTTGCACTTGTGAAATACCAAGTAACAATATATAACACGACAAAAACAAAGTAAAACGTTCATATGTTACCACTGCAAAATGCATTATTACCAACTACATAGAGCACAAAGAACGTTATGAGATGATGACTATCTGAATAACATTTATATGGTACCATTGCAAACTGCCTTCATACCAATTATGTAGAGCAGTACAATCAAGTAGTTGAATATACAATTACAGAAGTAAAATACCAACATAATACAACATGACAAAGAGACAATAGGCAAATAAGAAATTGAAGGTTGAGTTGCACAAGCCAAACATGGGGAAAATACAGAATCCAGTTCCTAATAGATTATTTTTATCTGTTTCTAGAGCAATATCCATCTCATTTAGTGGAACTAGGAAAATTTTCTGAAGATTTTCCAATGAATAGAACTTCAAATAAACCCAAGCAATGAGAGAAATATGAAACAACATCAAGTGGATGAGACGAAGCTTTTAGTGGCTTGAGGGGTCCAGGAGAAAATTTTCAGAGCAGATTAACAATAGGCCAGAAGCTTTTGGTGTCTCCTAAACAATAGTCCACAGATATAAAGAACAGACAGGATACAGTTCCCACTACAAAATTCCATCTCAGGGGTCGGGACTCCTATCTCTTCCAAAATGCCTCGAAGAACAGAAAAAAGTTTAAATTACTATGATGGTTTTCAAGTGAAGTCAAAACATTTAGTTAAATGCATATATATTACTTGCTTATTGAGAGTAAAATATGGTCTAAGTTATCCAGTTCTAGACACTGATTTTTGCTGAAATTTAGAAAAACTGAGGAAAAAATGATGAAAAGAAGTGAGAAAATTTTGTGGCCAACATTGCCTAATGTTACAGAATATGTATATTAGCTGTAAATATTAGCTTAACATATGTAATTAGGCAGATTCATAGGCTGATTTATAAGCTAATTAATAGGCAGTAGTAACCATTCTAATCTCTGTAAAAGTGTATATATTCAAAGATTTGTTAATGAATAAATCATCAGAAAGTAAATCAACTTTTTGTTCTTCCTATTTCCACTGTTTTGAAATATGGTATCAGAGCTGTAGGCATTTTTTTTTATTCTGGGAATTTTTTTTGGGTTACTATTAATATTTTTTCCGTGATCCACTCAAGCAATGGTCTGACATCTCACAGCCCACCTAGAACGGTGCACGACCGTTTTTCCAGCCAACCCACAAAATTCGGTGACCAGATCATTGGCCAGTGGAGCTCATGCGCCGCTACTATTTTCCTGCACCTCTCTCACACGCCAGCGAGTGGCGGCACGTGGCTGTGTTGTCAGTGGTCCGGCTTCTCCTCCGACATCGCTCCTCAATTTCTGACCTGTTTCTGGTGCCAATATGGTGATTGGGCTTTGTCTGGAGTGGGTTTTTGGTTCTTCCAATCTGATCGGTCCTGTTTTCTGCTACTGTTTCTTCAATAGGTTCTGCCTTTTGTCTTTGTTTATTTATTGTTCTACTCTTTTTGGCCCCATCTATTGGTGAATTTTGGTAAAGATGAACGAGAATAAGGTCTCAGTAGCTGAAATAATTCCAGCCCAGTCTAAAATTACTAAATACAAATTAAATGGATCTAACTATTTAGACTGGAGTAAAGCTATTAGAATTTATTTGAGGAGTGTTGATAAGGACGACCACCTTATTCATGATCCCCCAACTGATGAAACTAGACAGACTTGGCTACGGGATGATGCTAGATTATTTTTGCAAATTAGAAACTGTATTGACAATGAGTTGTTGACCTCATTAATCACTGTAAATTTGTCAAGAAATTAATGGATTATCTAGAATTTTTATATTATGGCAAAAGGGAATGTATCTAGAATTTATGAAGTATGCAAGGCTTTCTATTGTGCTGAGAAGGAAGCTAAGTCACTCACTGCATACTTCATGGAATTCAAGAAGACCTATGAGGAGCTGAATATGCTTTTGCCCCTTAGTTCTAACATTAAAGTATAGCAAATTCAAAGGGAACAAATGGCAGTTATGAGTTTCTTGGTAGGACTTCCCTCTGAATATGACATTGCAAAATACTAGATTCTTACCAGTACTAAGATTACCTCTCTACAAGATGCCTTTAGCTGGGTGCTACACACAAAATCCACTTAGTCTAATTCGTAGACAAATGTTCTTGTTGCTCATGGAGGAAGGGGGAATGAAGCAAGGAAGAAGAATGATAATAGAGGAGACAAAAGAGGTAACAGTAACGGAACTAGTGACGTTATCTGTTACTACTGTAAGGAGCCTGGACATACAAAGCAGTATTGTAAAAAGTTACAAAATCGGAATCAAAGAACACAATCTACCACGGCTAATGTTGCTGCAACTTCTAGTTCATCTTCTAAGAAAATAGTCACAATCTCAATTGATGAATATATGAAATTCACTCAATATCAAGAAGCAGTGAAAGAAACTCCATCATTGGCTATCTTTGCTGAGTCGGGCAAAAAACATCTCATTTCCTCCTCAAACAAATGGGTAATTGATTCTAGTCACATATCACGTGATAGGTAATCCCAAAATCTTTTCTAGCTTTCAGTCTCATATGGCACCATCTCCTGTAACCATTGATAATGGGTCCAATTATACTGTTAAGGGCTCTGGGACTATAAAACCCGCTTCATCTATTACCTTATCTTCTATACTCAGTCTACCAAATCTTACTTTTAATCTAATTTCTATAAGTCGTCTTACCAAGCACCTTAATTGTTGTATCTCATTTTTCCTGATCACTATCTTTTTTCAGGATCTTATGACAAAGCAGACTATTGGTAAAGATCATGTATCTGATGGTCTTTATATTATGGATGAATGGGTGCCTAGTTCAGTTGCCTGCTCCTGTGTGGTGTCTACATTTAAAGCTCATTGTAAGTTGAGTCATCCTTCTCTTCTGATGTTAAAGAAGCTATTCTCTGATGTCTCTTCAAGTAGGGGTGGGCAAAACCGAACCGATAGCTATTTCGATCTATTTGGTTTGGTTTTCAGTTTGTTAGGTTCAATTTTTAAAAAAATTCGATTTATTCGATTCGATTTTGATTTTAGACAGAGATAACCAAGCTATCAAAACGACATCGTTTTGAGCGTTTAAAATTTCGTCGTTTTACACAAACGACATCATTTTGACGTTTATGTATAAATAAATAAAATATCTAAAATATTCAATCGGTTCGATCCGATTTGTTAAAAAATTCGATCAGTTCGGTTCGATTTCTCCTATCTAGTTCGGTTTGGTCAATTTTAATACCAAACCGACCAATTGCTCACCCCTATCTTCAGTTGATTGTGAGTCTTATCACTTTGCGAAACATCATAGAAGCTCCTTAAGTTCTATAATCAATAAGCAAGTTGAGTTTGCTTTTAAGTTGGTTCATTCAGATGTTTGGAGACCTTGTCCTATTTTGTCTAAAACTAGTTTCAAATATTTTATTATGTTTGTGAATGATTTCCCTAGAATGACTTGGATTTATTTTAAGAAAAATCATTCTGAGGCGTTTCCTCATTTAGCCTTTTGTGTTGAAATCAAGACTCGTTTTAATATGACTATGCATATCCTAATAAGTGATAATGCTAAGGAATACATATTAGCATCTTTTGAGACATATAAACCAACATGGCATTCTTCATCAACCATCTTGTGCTGATACTCCTGCTCAAAATGGAGTTGGTGAATGGAAAAATAGATTTCTCCTCGAGAGTGCTTTAGGCTAATGCAGTTTCAACAGCTTATTTTCTGATCAATTGTATGCCGTCCACAATTCTTAATAGTGATGTCCCTTACAATATTCTTTTTCGTACTAAACCTCTATTTCCAGTTGAACCAAGAATATTTAGGAGTACTTGTTTTGTCCGTGATATACGACCTCATCTTACCAAATTGCATCCTAAGGCATTAAAGTGTGTCTTCTGAGGCATTCTCAGCTTTAGAAAGGATATCGATGCTACTCTTTAAATCTCCACAAATACTTAGTCTCAATAGATGTAGTCTTTCTAGAGCACATCCCATTCTTTTCTCCACAGTCTGAATCTAGTAATAAAGGGGAGGAAGACGACTAGCTGATATATACGATCTCTTCTTCAATTCTTGCTAAGGCAGTGGCAACTTCTAAACTATCCATTACCAATGATGGGTCCCATGGTGATAATTCTTGCGTTGAGCAAGCAGAAGATCTGGATTCTTTGGCTGCCCCTCCATCTCTAGCTCCTGTAAAGCCACCTATTGTTCATGTATATTCCAAGAGACCAAAGTACCATGATACATGCCCTACACTGGCTCCTTTGTCATTTAATCCTCCACCAAATGACCTTGATATGCCTATTAGCCTTCGCAAAGGTAAACATCAATGCACCCTTCTTAAATATCCATTTCTAATTTCATTTCCTAAGATCCCTTATCTCCTTCTTCTAACTCTTTAATTGCTTCTCTAGACACTATGTCCATAACTAAGACAGTTAAAGAAGCTGTATCCCATCCGGGTTGGTGTAATGCTATGCTTAAAGAGGTACAAGCTCTAAATGAACATCATACATGGGATCTAGTCAATCTACCAGCAGGCAAGAAAGCTATAGGGTGCAAGTGGGCCTTAGCAGTTAAATTTAATACAGATGGTTATGTGGCATGACTGAAAGCTAGATTGGTGGCCAAAGGGTTTGCTCAAACGTATGGAGTTGACTACTCAAGACACCTTCTCTCTAGTGGCCAAACTTGCTTTTGTTCATTTATTCATTTCTTTAGCTACATCAAGGAACTAGCCCTTACATCAACTAGATATCAAGAAAGCCCTTCTTCATAGTGATCTTGTGGAGGAGGAGTATATGGAGCAACCACCAAGTTTTGTTGCTTAGGAGGGTATGGAAAGGTAAGTTGTCTGAAGAAACCTTTGTATGGCTTGAAGCAGAGTCCACGTGCTTGGTTCGGCAAATTTAGTGAGGTAGTTCAAGAGTTTGGGCTACAGAAGAGCAAGTGTGATCATTCAATTTTCTATAAACAATCCTAGGCCGGGATCATTCTACTTGTTGTCTATGCTAATGACATTGTAATTATAGGAGATGATTACATAGGAATCTCTACTCTCGAGACATTTTTACAGACCAAATTCCATACAAAAAGACTTTGGTCAATTAAAATACTTCTTGGAAATAAAGGTGAATAGAAGTAAAAGGAATTTTCCTATCTCAAAGGAAGTATGTCCTTGATCTACTTACAGAAACTGGGAAGTTAGGAGCCAAGCCATGCAATACACTAATGACCCCTAATATTCATCTAACAAAGGATGATGGTAACCTTTTTAATGATCCAATTAAGTACAGAGAGTTGGTGGGGAAATTGAATTACCTTATAGTGATCGGTCTAAACATTGCCTATCCAATTAGCATTCTTAGTCAATTTATGTCTAAGCCCACAATTAAACATTGGGTAGCTTTGGAACAAATTCTTTGCTATTTGAAGAGAGCTCCAAGCTTGGGTTTACTATATAGCAACCATTGACAATCTTGCATTGAGTACTTTGCAAATGCTCATTGGGTTGGATCGAAAATAGAAAGAAAATCTACTATTGGCTACTGTGTCTTTGTTGGTGGAAATCTAGTGTCCTGGAAGAGTAAGAGACGAAATGTTATCTCCCGATCTAGTGCATAATCAAAATATAGGGCCATGACTTAATCTACTTGTGAGATTATGTGAATTTGCCATTTGTTAGAAGAAATTAGCCTGAAGCCTCCTTTACTAGTGAAACTTTGGTGTAATAACCAAGATGCTCTTCACATTGCTTTTAATCTAGTGCACCATGAAAGAACTAAGCATATCGAAATTGACTCACTTTATTCGAGAAAAGATTCAATAGCATTTGATATCAACCAGATACGTGAAGACTAGAGAGCAATTGGGAGATATTTTCACAAAGGCCTTGAATGGCAACCAAGCTGAGTATCTTCGTAAAAAGCTCGGCATGATCAACATCCATGCTCCAACTTGAGGGAGAGTGTTATAGAATTGTATATTAGCTGAAAATATTAGCTTACCATAAGTAGTTAGGCAAATTCGTAGGCTGATTTATTGGCTAATTAATAGGCAGTAATTACCATTATAGTCTTTCTAAAAGTGTAATATTCAAAGATTTGTTAATGTATAAATCATCAGAAAGTAAATTAACTTTCTGCTCTGCCTATTTCTGTTGTTTTGCAATACCATATCCTTGAAGAACATATTAATTATTTTTTGTACTCTGAGTAAAGGCTAGAAAAGCAAGGCTGCAATGGAAATACATCTCACGGGTTTAGCTTTGAGTTGGTAATAAAATAGGACAAAGAACACTTACGTGCCATCTCTAATATCACAAAATAAATTCTCTCAACTTCTGGTCCTCGTTTGGTTGACTTGTCAACATCAACTTCATATTCTCTCAGTCTAACAAAGGAAAAAAATCAAGACTTAAAATTCAAATTGTTGAACTGAATAATAGGAAGGTTGATTTAAAAATTCATCAATATAACTTGTTTTCCTTAAATGAAATTAGCTTAGGAAAATGTAAAATATTCACCTATCTTTTATGTAACTTATATTGGCAAAATATATAGGTGCATCAATGCGAACAATCACAATTCCATTATAAGTATATGCTTCCGGATACTGTTGGACGTTTCTATAAACAGTAGTACCAGGAAGTCTCCCCAATATGGCTGCAACATATAAAGAAACAAGTAAAAAAAAATTATTGAATTTTAAAAAAAAAAATAATTGAATTTTTCAAAAAGAGTAATACTTCTACCATGATCATTTAAGATTATGAAAATAAAGGTGAAGATAATCATTGAGATTAAAGAAAATAAGCAGAAATATTGCAGGATGCAGAAAATGATATATCCTTATTACATAATGATAAAATAAAATTTAACCCACCAATGTGCGGATTTGCTGATTCGTGAATAACAAAAGCAAGTGATGCACCAACCTACAGTTTCAGAAAAATTTAAAGTTAAGAACACAGTTTCAACTTGTCTTTAAGGGCGTTCATCTGTACCCAAATTTAAGTGTTTTAAGCTGTGTCTCAAACTTTATGATGTCTATGTCACACTCAGTTGTTGGACCCTAAAATGACACAAATGAAATTTTGGGCAATAATTGGAATATTTAATATCATAAGAATAACTTTCATATTTATCAAAAACAAGAAGAAGAATAATAGCTATTAACAACTCAAAAACGTTGTTTCATGATTTCCAGGGGTCCCAAAAGAGAGAAGCATAAATTTCAACATCATTGCACTTGCTATTAACTGAACCCATTAATATCTGAATTTTTAAGATTACTTACCCCAACAAGGACACCAATCTCAATGCCTAAAAACAATGTTGTGGTGCTAGTAATGATCCAAAGAAGAAAGTCTTTCTTATCTACATGCCATAAGAAGATAGCCTCTTCATAATCCACCTGACACGACCAACATTCAGCTGATAGAAAATAAATATAATATTGAAATCTTAAATCCATACTATGCGGTTCTGGATACCAAAGCATATATTTACACAAAAGGGCAGATATAAACCACAAAACAAAGAGAATCTTTGCTCTTCTATAATTTGTCTTTCTAAAAAAATAAAATTTATTAACCATTTATGATGATGCTAACTAATATAATCTGATTATCCAAATCATAACTTGGTCTTCTGAACAATTTCTTGATGCTTTAATCGATGTATTTACCACTTTGAACCAAAATTTATATGTCCTTCAAGATTTACAGAACCAAACACTTCTAAAACTAGGCAATTAATCCATATTACTTATAGAAGCATGAATAGAGGGCGACTCATTATATTAACACAAATGCCTATCCATATTTATAGCATTTACAATGCTATTCCAATCACAAATGACATAATCCTATCCTAATTCTACTACAAATTATTTAATTTCATTTATACTTAAGAGAACAGAACAAGCTTCCACCATTAAACAAGACTCTAGAAATGAAACTAATCACAACTTTCATTCAACTGAATCGCTTTTATCTAAAACAATTAAGATATAATTAAAATTGTTAAGATATTGCTCTCTTTTTTTTTTAAAAGACATAAATAGAAATCTTCTAAGTTTTGCTCCATATGTTGAATGAAATCCAATGCATAGTTGACCATTTTTCTCTTTAATGTTTCAATGCAGATAATAGTAATAATTTGAGCTTATTTGCCCGTACTTATTCACTCTTGCTTCATTCAATTTCTATAAGTAGGACCCCCTTTTTTCTTTTTTTATTTTTTTCTTTTTTCTTTTTTTTTCCTGCTTTCATACTTACATACAACTCCAAAAAGAATTATACTTGACAAGAAAAGAATTATTTTATTCAAATTAGCCCAACAATTGCGAGAAAAATATCAAATTGATTGAAAACTAAAAGTTAATATAGACCCGTTGAACAATGTCTTGAAAGACATAATAATTAGTAAGCTTCATTAAGGATTTTGACATGGACACATTATTTTGAATGATTGAGTATTGATTAATAATCACTGATGTTCATAGACTATCAAAAGATTAGTGCTTATATTAAAAGTTTCTATACAAAAATACTCAATTTGAATAATAAATTGTATATTTTTAATAGAAATAAATTTTCAAATATATCCAACTCAATCATATTTTTAAAGTTGATATAAAATTATTTGGTACATTGAATTATCTTGAGATCATCTCTATACCACTTCTAATGGTAATGGAAAGGTGCAGAGAATATTTAGCATATTACAAAATAAGTGTGTATATCTAATATTTTAATTTCTCTAATTGTAACTCAAAAGTGTCATACGTTGATGGGATATATTTAATGCTATATACAGTATTCATACTTAAACACATCAAGTTAAATATGTAGTTAAATCAATGTCCAGAAAGTGCCAACTTCAAACTGAAACAAAAGTTCCCAAAATTTCAGCCTCCCCTTTACTGTAAATCCTCACTAATTTAAGAAATAAATAAAGCATGCGCAGAAATAGTTGATTGATAGAGTCCATCGAAAATGTAAATACAGTGATAATAACGGTGAAGTATCAATTGAGAACACAATACCAAATTTTTAAGATAATTTGGTAATGTCTGCACAGATGGAGCTAGAAAACTTAAACTTAAGAAAGATGCTTTTTATTTTCAAAAGTAAATAATAACAATTAAGAAGTCCTGAAATGTTTGATTTCATTATACTCACCAAGCTCATTACAGCAGAGATGACTATTGCAGCTAGAGAACACTGTAAAAAGCAAAAAAAAACAAAAAAAAAAGCCATAAAAAAGGCAAGGTAAGAATAAAGGGGAAAAATTAAGAATTAGTAGTAATCAATAATAACTTGCCACTTGATGTTTCCTCTTTTGTTTAAATATGGCACATATAGCTTCCTACCATCACAGTTTTCTAATACTTCTACAGGCCATTAATTTCATATATTTTACAGAACTTTATGTTTTGGAATGAATTTATCATTATATGCATGATATGACTATACAAAACAAACACTTCATACTTTTTCTCTTTCACCAGAATTTCCAATTCGTAACATTTGCAGCTATGGAAACATACCAGGGGAATGTATTCGAATAATGGAGTCAAGAATAAAAGAGCACAACCCATGATAATGCCAGTTATAATTCCAGATAAGCCAGTTTTTGCCCCACTTTCATTATTTACAGCTGACCTAGAAAAAGAACCTGCATGACAAATTAGATAAAAAAAAATCATTTAATTGCATTTCATCTTAATATGAGAAATCACAATAAATCTTGTGATCGCTTGGAAAGATATAGTTTCCAAGGATCTTTGCACACTTAGGATTGAGGCAAATCTTGCCTTGGACAGAGGGACATGGAGACAGAGAATTCATATAGCCAACCCCATCTAGTATGGGATTAAGTCTTAGTTGTTGTTGTTGATGATGATGATGAGAGATCACAATAAATAGAATATATTTCATGCTAACATCTATAGTTAATTTTCAGCTTGTTGGGTCCCATCCAAAATCTCACCTGTTGCAGGGTACGCTGAAAAGAATGAGCCACAGATATTCGCCAAACCAAGACCAAATAACTGTTAAAAGAGACCCCAAAAGGTTAGAAGTCAATTTTGTGACTCTGTGGTGACACTTAATGAAAGCACGTGCAGTAATAGACTCCACAATGGTGCCATTGTTGCTCCGAATCTGAAGTTTCACAACAACAAAAGTATACATACATTTCTATCAATTTTGCTTTCATCCAAATTAAATTATAGTGCCTGTTATCCACGCACCCTAATTATTTTCGACCTAGCACACTTGGTGCAACTTCTTTATATTTGTCAACTCTTACGATGATGCAGGCAAGAGGAAAGCCGATAACATAATCATCTGTTGATAGTAGGCTACATTATCCTACTTTATTGTTGATACAGGTTAGCTAACATGCTACATTTATCATTTGGCAGTCATGTCATCCATCTCACATGCATACCTCCTGACTCGAGTCCAGCTCATATCCATTCTTCGCTGCCAGAGCTTTAGCAATGCCCACTGATTCCTAGAGTTCAAAACTTAATGTGATTGTCTTAAGAAAATAAAACTCAAAATTAGGAAGTAACACTTAAGAAACAGATTGAAAGTCATAACTTCTCTTACCAGTATGGCTACACCAGTAATAAGAAATGCTGTTGGAATTAAGGACTTTGCATATCCAAATTCTTTGGGAATGGAGAAGCTTGGGAGACCCTGGGGTATCTCACCTACCTAAAACAATATCAAATTTCCCAATTAGCTCCGGTATAATTAATTACATCAGGAAAGGAATTATACTGATAACCGAAACAGCATTAAATCTGATATCTGTAAGAAACATTAGACAGTAACAGGTTTCTTCACTTTCATTTTAACAAATTCTACACATAAGTGGAAATTTCTAAACACTAGGAAGGCAAGCAATGAAAACTTACATATAGTTATTGCAGATGGACCAAACAAAAAGAAACTTAAGCCATCGATAGATATACAAATAGAAGAGTTAGAACTTTGAGATAGACTATTGGATTTATCTCAAAGGGTCTGTTTGTGCAGTAAGTACATGGCAAAAGAAAATTCCAAAAGGACTACATTGATCACAAAAGCACACAGGTGAATTGTTTTAGTTTGAGAAACAGAAAGTTTTCCGTCCTGCTAATTGTAAAAATTAATGCTTATATATATATATATATATATATATATATATATATATATATATATATATATATATAGATATATAGATAACAGTTTAAGATTTACACACACAATCCCCTTACTTGAAACAAGAACTACGAGTTAAATGTCCCTTCCTCTGCAGATTTCCATATCAACGATTGAGTTTAAACAAGAAGTTTTGTTTTCATAAAGATAAAAACCATATTCAGGATAAAATCTCAAATAAGGAAAGAAATAGCTTATAAGGAGTTTTAACAGCCATCTCATCTCACCAAAGATATAGAGGATGGGTGAAATATTTTCACAAATGTTGTACCCAAAACAACTGCTGTGAGGGGTCCTGCTGCACAAAGGAATCTGAATTGCTTCCTTGATTTTCCCTTCACGTGATGCACCAAAATCAATATCACATATAGGAAAACACATATTTACATGAAAAAAAGAGTGCATTTCTTACCAAATGCTTCATGACAAGAATAATAGCGAGAATGCTAGATCCCGCCACAAAAGGGGGCCACGAAAACTACAAAAGGAAATACTACCTGTGGTTATAAAAGGAATTAATGAGTAATAGCATCAGGCAAGACACATTACACCAGAAGATGAGAAGCTAAGAACCTGCAGAGCAATTAAA
The DNA here is from genome assembly GCA_948208565.1 of Hura crepitans. Lineage (NCBI taxonomy): Eukaryota > Viridiplantae > Streptophyta > Magnoliopsida > Malpighiales > Euphorbiaceae > Hura > Hura crepitans. The sequence goes on from CANXYI012005211.1 coordinate 16,114, forward strand.
ATCTCACAAATCAAAAAAAAAAAGAATAGGAGAACATAGAGGAAAATAGGAAATGTAAGCACAAAACCTCTAAATCATTGTAATGATAGTGCACATGTAAAAATTTTAGACATCAACTGCTTGCTATCAGGTGGCATTGAAATAGGCCGTTGCCAAATGTGAAATACCAGACAAAATCATATAATTATAAGGATTTCATTAAAAAAACACGGTCATCCACATTATGAGATCCAATCAATGGGTTCCTGTTACCACTTTCCCAAATCTACCATGATTTTTTAATAATGCTGTTCTTGTTTTCCTCTTGATTGTTTAAAATTCTAAAGAGGATTGAAGGAAGCTTACATTTGCAGAAGTCTTAAGGGTAAGTTCCTTACAACCCCAAATATGCACGATAATTTTGTCAATATAACAAGACACAATTACTAAATGAAATAGTTCTCCCTCTTCACTTTTTTCTTTACTCAATGGACTCAATCACAAATGAAGTAAGGATTTGCTGTCACATAAGAAAATTGAGATTGTACATATTGTGTAGTTTGTCAGAGTTCTGAGAACTTTCAGAGGAATTCATAATAATCTC
>CANXYI012005242.1:0-13613 GCA_948208565.1 Hura crepitans
TTTCACTAGCTTTTATCATTGTGATGTATTGATGGAGCAATTACGGCTGTTTGTGCAGCAAGATTTCCTCTTCCTCTCTTTCAGAAAAAGAAGTATTGAAGGTGCATGAAGTGAGTTAACTGTATTAAACTACAAGTGCATCTTTGTTTATTATCATATGTAATTCGACTGTAATGATGTAAGGCGTGGGATGCACATCTTACTTTTGTTTTAGTAATTATGAAGAAATTGGCGGTGGCCGATGGTTAATAGTTGCAGTAGTGGCTACTGACTAGTGGGGATAGGGGTAAGCATTTGCATAAACTTTCCACAAAAGTTTCTTTGAGCACAGGGGATAATGGAAAATTAAGAACAAGTGGTGACTAGGGGAGGCAAATAATGGGTCATTATTAATGACCCTAACGAGCATTATGATGGCAGAAATATGTTTGTGGATTTGGCTGGTGACTATAATTATTAATAAATAATAATTCCTCTTGGGATAAAGAAAAGCTTACATAACTTTCTTTATTGACTCATTATTTGCTTTTCATGGAAGTATACGGCCATGCCTGATAACCTCCTCTGACCCTGCAACGGTTAGAGAAAGAATTAAATATTTGTACTGTGCAAAGAATCCTAAGGAAATGGGAGGTTAGCAAGGATTTTTTTTTTATTATTATTATTATTTGAAAAAAAATGTAGGGCCAATTATTTTATAAAATTAATAATAATAAAAAAAATTCAATATTTCTCCCTTAATTAAAAATTTCGAATTTAAATTTTAAATATGAAATATATTTAAATTTTTTAAATTAAATATTTTGTCATTTTTATAAAATTATTTAACAAATTCAAATTTTAAATATGAGATATACTTAAATTTTAAAGTATTCTGCGTTGTTTGTCAGGCTACTTCTCACAAATCTAGATTGACTAGACTAAAAACTTTAGATACTGGTCAATGAAATTTAAAAAAATAAAAGGAAAATTTAATAATTGGAGAAAACTTCGAGAGATTGTAACTTCAGTTTTCAGCCCAACGACTACTTGATCATGTAAATATTGTTTAAAGGTCGTTATATTACAAGGGCCATCTCAAGACCGAGAGTAAGGTGTTTTTTCTTCGCTAGAAAACAAATAATAATACATTCTGAAATATTTGCCTCAGCCATAAATTCCAAGCATTTCCCTTGGATTTGTTTTCGATAGATAAATTGCAAGCTGGGATTTGAATCAAATTTTACAATTACTTAAAAATAAAATTAACAGATGGTATTTATGTTGGAATTTCTTTTAAATTCCCCATTTTTTTGTACTCTCAAATGAGAATTAAAAATGGATGCACGAATGCATGTAACTGTACCAGGGAAAGAAAAAATTAAATTGATGCATTATATTGACATATACATCTCACCACAAGGCAAATTAAGTTTTCCAAACCATTAAAACAGGAAGCTATGAAGCCGACAGATCACAAAACACACAGGCAGGTGATACATAATATTATAATAACTAATCACATTTCTCATGAAAATTAAAAATCCAGAAAAAAAAAAATACTATCACTTTGGGTTTTAATTAAAATTATACAACATGGCATGAATGCTAGTTTTCATGCTAAGCCTCACGAAGATCATTGTAAAACTAAATAATATTAATATCTTAGCTTGATTTTTCTTTTTGTTTTTTGTTTTTTCCCTTTCTATTGCCTGATCATTAAGGCCCTAGACGATATGGACCGTCGGCCATGTAATGACCATCCATGTAAAGGGCTGCGTTTTGAGGATGTAATCCATCCATCACCATGAATTGCATATCTTCAGATGGTTTCCAATGCCTTTTCCTTTGATTTATGAACCAATTATTTATTTGTTTCTGGTCCAACCCTGTGGATTCAGCCAATGCCACCTTCTCTGTCTCCTGTTTTATTTTCCATTTCTGATTAATTAACTATAGTAATGTCGTTCAACCAATTAAAACGTTAAAAACCAAAATTTAATTACCGATGGATACGGCCATTTGTAGTGCAACTCCCACCAGCTTAGGAGCTTCTGCCTTGCTTCTTTTGGTAATTTTCCTTTCTTTTTCTTCTTTGAAAGTTCCTGCTTAAGACTGCTCAAGTAACCACTGTATTTCCTCAATAAATGGTTCTTCAGTTCCCGGTCTTCCGCCCGCGGATCGATCTCCGGTAGCTCTGTTTCCCCTCCACTGTTTTCCTGATCCTCCTCTGATGATCCAGCACCCTCTGATTTCTCATCTGTCCAGTTTTCGTTTTTTAAAAATTTTCGTAAATTGAAATATTAAGCACTTAAGCATGAAAGTAACTAAATCAAGAATTAGCCTATGCTCAGGAAACATGCAATGTTAATCATGTAGAAATACAACCGCAATAACTACAAAGCCTCAATCTTAATTTTATAATAAATGAAATCGACTATATGAATTCTCTAATTCGAGATCTTTTTACACATGCTAGAAGAGTCATTATATAAATAAATCAACCAGCAGAATTGACTTCTCCATAGGGTTTACAAGCAAAGTTAAAGATCCTATCCCTAATTTCCTCAATTGCCTTTCATCTCTTGCACAAACACTGTGGTTGATCACTTGCTTTAACAGAAGTCAGTGCAGAGATAATATTTAATAGTATCTCAACTTGAGCAAATAAATGGCTAAGTGCCAAAAAGAAAAGTTAAATATTCAGACCAGGTAGCTGGATATCCTTTTTTTCAAAAAAAAAAAGAATTAAAAATAAAAATTTGATTATGAAATCATATAAAGAGAAAATACTAAAATTAGAAGGGAATCCTCTTTCTAGCAAATATGAAGGTGGAGGATATATTGATAATTACTATAATTTATGCAATTACTAGTCAACTGCATAGATGACATCTAAGTCCAAGAACAAGGAATCTATGCTTGTTCCTTTATGTTTGTGGCCACTGAATAAGAATATTACTCAAAATTGGCTTTAATTATCTTTATTAGACATTAATTAATTGGTTTCTAACTTCACCATATCCTCATTCTTAACAAAAATTTCAATTATCCAGCAAAAGAACTCAGAAAAGCATATAGAATTGATTGCAAATGGGATCAAATTCACTTTTCACATTGACCCCAGCAACAAAGATTTTAAAGAGATATCGATACTTGACATAACCGGAAAAGATTGCCTTTTCAATATACATCCTTCAATTTCACTAAACATCCACACCAACAACAATTCTCAACCGAAAAGAGAAAAAATTTCTAAACGAGGAAAACGATGAAATCAAAGGCCATATTTTTTTATTTAAAGTCATAAATATCTAAAATTAATAAATTCAAATTCATATTAAATAAAAAAATTATCTCAAACCACCCCAAGATTGGTAAATAGGAACAAAATACCATCATACTTGATGAAATTTATTAATGTTGATATCTATCTTTCAAATTTCTAGAGATAGAATGTTAAAGCTACTAAGAAACAGCAAATTATTCTACAACTTGAATTAAAAAATAAATAAAAACAGACCTTTTTCCCTTCCTTGGAACTACAAAATATGCTCTAGAGTGTAACTCTCAAGTACAGGAATCAACATTCTCTCTCTCAATCTTCCGTCCCTTGTGTTTATGTATATAAATGAATGCTTACATGAAGCTAAAACCGACAAGATTTCGTATCAGCAAAAACCAAGTGATTAACTGACTAATTTCCCGTATAAAAATTCTTCAAGAAAGAAAATAAATAGTGAACAAAAAGGAGGAAACGAGGATGTAGGAAACAGATAATAATGTACAGAAGATAAACACATAAATAAGTAAGCTATTAGTCTCTGTATTTCTGACAAATTCGTACAGGCTACATGGGCTAGCACTGATTCGAACAGCATCCTAGGTTCTTCCCAATTTTTAAAATATTTATAATAATCCCATCTACCTCGTGCTATGTATATGTATATATGTATAGTATATCCCACAGACCTACAGAATCAAAGATTTATTCCAAAGTGCATAGATTTTAGTAAGAAAAAACCCTAATAACAATGATTTTGTCCCATTCTACAGCAGTGAACGTGTAGTATAATGATTGTTTATGGCTTCTAAGTGCCCTTTTACTTGCGTTCCTTTCATGCAAGATTTAGTGACAATTTTATATAATTGGGTACAAAAACTATTTTCACAATCACTTTTAGACTCGTGATTAGGGTTTTTGCTAATTGGGTCCTAATCTTTGATGGTCAAAGCAATGAGAATTAAAGACCAATGAATAGATATTCTGGAAATTCAGTAATTGACAATTGGACTGACTACCAGTTCCTGCACCGTATGAGTCAGATCAAACTAAAGCCCATCTCTGAAAAAAAATAAAAAATAAAACAAAACTGAACTTATTGGATTCTTCTGTTCCTTTTCAAACTAGACAACGCAAAGTTAAGGCCAGGTAAAATTCTCTCTCTCAATCAATTATGCAGTTAAATTCCGAGTTGAGAAAATGAGGAACAACTATAAAGTACCAGAATTGAAGATCCGCAGAGGGCCATTGCAGATCATATTAAGCTGAGTTTCGATTCTTCGCATGAAATCCATGGCTTCTTGAATGGGTCTTGAAAGTTCCTCCCGATACTTCATTAACATGTCGCAGTACGCCTCCTGTTTATATATCAAGCCGTATATTTATACTAATTAATGAACTTAAAAAACCAAATGCATTAATTAATAAGATCTTTATTTTAATTGAACTTTTATTGGTCCAGAGCTTTAAAATGTAATCACCATGAATTGATCTAGCTCTGGGTCTTTCGAATTATCTCTTGGACTAACTGAAGATCGTTGTTTTGATTCGAACTCTTGACGAGCAGCTGCAAGCCGAGCTACTATTTCAGGCGGAGCTCCCACCTAGACATAAACGAAGGAGTCATTAAATTAAATTTTTACGCATTGAATTTTAGTTATTTTCTAAGCTTACCTTTTGGCAATCCAAGTAGGCTTCTAAAAGATTAGAGTACTGAGGGTGAGCTATGATTTTAGCTTTGATAGCTTCAACTTCATTGGAACTTTCGTTCCCTTGTTGTTGTTGATCATTGTTAAGTCCTTGATGACCTCTCAATAAAGGGTAATGAAATTTTTGAGCATGGTGATGTGAAGTGCTGGCTTCTGTTTTCACTACGGGATTTGTTTCAGATTGAAAACATTCACTTGATTGAAGATGGAAAGGACTTAAAGCTATCTGATTGCTCACATTAGACCCACTAGTACTTGTTCTCCCATATGGAGAAGAATTTGCTGCAAGAACTGATGATGATGATGTGTACAAGAAATTTCCTCTTGGATTTGTGTTCTCATTCATTTGATTATAATCCTCCATCTCCCAAAAGCAAACTAGGAAATTAGCAAGGAAAGAAACAAAGCAAATCCCAAAACCCTAAACTAACAACCATAAGTAACCAGAAACCCTAAAGATGTTTCGACTATAGCCAAATAAAAAAAAACCCATGAAATTTTAGTTTTGGTTCGTGATTATATGAGAAAAGAGTTGGTGGTTAAGTAGAATTGGAAGTGAAATTTTCGTTGGAGCGTGTTAGGGAGGCTTTGAAGTGAAGTTGCACCAAGACTTTGGCATATTATAAGCAAAAGGTAAAAGGAAATTCAAAATCTAGAAAGGGAAAAAAATGGAGATGGAGGATCTCACATGGTGGGCGTAGAGAAGAAGGTAAAGATGAGAGGGGAGCTAAGCCGGAACCGGCAGAGGTCTGCGTTTCTTTGGTGGGTGACAAGACTTTCTTTGCTGATAGAAAAAGAAATATTTGAAAATTATAAAGGCAAACAAGGCCAAAAGATAAGGCAACTAGAATTGTAGATTTTTCTTCCTTTTTTTTATTTTTTTTCTCTCTTTGCTTTTTATTTATTATTTATTGCCCTTTCCTTTCAAGGACTTTCTAATTTTCACTTTTTTTTTTGGATTTTGCACTTGACGTTCTATTCTTTTACTCTCCATAGAGAAGAGGAGAGGAGAGGAGGGTTTCTGTTCACGCAATTATTTAATACTTTTATTAGCCATAGATGTCCCGATTGTGGTTCTGTCGTTCTTTGCTTGTGGCCCTTGACCATGGGATTTGCCACTTACCTAATCGACGGCTATTTATAGCATTAAAATATAACGTTAATAATTATGGATTAATTACTTTTTCTTTTTTTAATTTAAAAGGTAAATTAAATTTAAAATGAGATTTTAATTCAGTACACCATATTTTAATGCATCTATAAATATAAATTATTAAATTAAAATACATAATAAATAAGTACAACACTCTTTAAAATTATGGTGATTTAATGTATAGCATTTAAATCATTAATAAAAAAATAAATTATAATTTAATATAATAATTAATAATTGATATATTCAATATATTTAATTTATCGAATGAATATTTTATATTTAATGGTAAATAATTAATATTTATTAATATTAAAAATAAATATTAAATTATATATGCAATAAATATTATGCAGTTTAAATTAGCTATTTTTTGACTAATATTGACGTGCTACGAATTTTTTATTACTCTACGCTTTTTAAATGTTAAGTGAGTCAAAAAAAAATCATTACTTTTAAATAGTGTAACATGATAATTGGTACCAATTGTTAATTGAATTTGGTGGGAGGCCGATTTAGTAAGAAAAATTCAATTTTAATTTTTAATATTTATAATTACTGATTATTGACAATTTAATATAGCTTATATTATATATACATTGTGTAACCAAGGCTTAATTTATTTTTAATATTCACTTAATACTGCATAATTTAGCACATTTAATGTTGGATTAATTAATAAATTCACTGATGTAAAATTTAACTAAAATATAAAGTTGTTACATCTTACGATAATCTATCAAACAATATTAAAAGTTTACATTTAATTCTCTTTCTATATATATGTAGAGAGAAAAATAAGAGAATAGTGAAATTTCAAACTCTTAACACATAAAAATTGTTTTTACAATTAAATGTTCAATAAAAGAGAATCTAACTCCTCTTAAGAAACACAAACGTTAACATCATAATCCTCTTTGCAGCGAAATTAAACAAGTGCCTTACTGAAATTCTGGCAGAAAGAATGGTAGCAATGAAGGAAATTGAGCAATTGCAATTGTGAAACACAGTCCTCGTTAGGTTCGAGTAGCATTAATTGCTTGATTTAGAGGAGGCTAATAGGCTATTGTCCACGCAATTGAGCCAACAATCTTATGAGGATCTTTATGCTTGCTATCCGTATCATGTGCTTAATAAATGCGTTCAATTCATACAAATGAAATATTTACGTAAATAGATTCCTGTATTTTTGTCAATATTTCATTTTCCTTTGAATCAAATTAAATAAATTATTGTAAGAAAAATTTATAATCAACTTTATATTTGTAAAGTAAATTTACTTGTTCTCTTTACTTTTAATCTATTATCAATTTGATTTATAAACATATATTTAGATTTTATTCGTATAATAACATTCTGTCAAAATAAAATTAATTGAAAAAAATCTTGATTGTCAATTTGATTTATAAATATATATATTTAGATTTTATTCATAGAATAACATTCTGTCAAAATAAAATTAATTGAAAATTTCTTATTTAAATTTAGTAAACGAGAAAACTCATTCACTAAATCAATTGTGTGACCATAATTAATAATTGTTATATATATAAAATAACAGTTATTTTTATATGTAATTATTAAAAATTGAATGGTTTTATTATGAATTTAATTAAAATAAGAATTTTCTCCACATATATCGAAATATAAGAAACAATTTTCGACTTAAAATGTTGACCATTTGTTAACAAATTTCAATTCCTTAGTGTTTATTTTTGGTGTATTCATATTCTTACTTAAATTCATCAAACACCTGATTGTTCATGATTATGATTGCGCAACTTTCATTTTTTTCCATATCTAGAACGATCTTTGTTCATTAATTTCTTGACAAGACTTAGCCATGATAATTTTAAGTTTTAAATATAACACCTTTTTTCTTTGTCCAACAATGCCTTTTCCACGAGGAAATGGCAAACAAAATTTTGCAGTTGACATTAACTTTTATATAATTAAATTAGATGATAAAATATTTAGACATTCGTTGCGAGAAATGGGATAAAACAGCAAAAAATAACAAGTAGCCTGTATATGCCAAAGACTTAGATAATTACAAATAATATTTTTAAAAATATTCCTTTCTAATTAAATTTTTAATACAATCTTTTTTTTTCACTTGGGTTTTTAATATTATATTCAAATTAAATTTATAGTCCAATAACACTTCAAAATTTAATAGTACATATTTAATTAAATAATTAAATGGATCTATTTTAAAATTAATTTCTCGACTCATAGAAGTATGGAACGAGGACTTGTAATGTGATAGAGGGCAGTGATTAGTAAACAAGAGAAAAATCCGTATAGAAATAAAAGGTACAAAAATTCAGCCTTGACTCCGATACTGCACGGAGGATCACATATCCACCTTTGTTTGAAAAGCTGGATACATGATCTCCATGGAAGTTCCGAGCCTTGCAAACGGTAAACAGTGAAAAGAGTTCTTCCAAAAGAACCGATATATATGAACAGAACTGCTGTGATAGGGATGACCATTAGCAGGAAAAACCTAACACCGTATGCTAACCTCACCCGTAAATTTGGTACCTCTTGTATGCATAATTATTAAAAATGAAAAATAAAAAATTATGAAATATTGAATCTAATTTTTCGGGATGATCGAATTTCTTAAAAAAAATTAAAATAAAAAAATAGAGCGAATTCGATAGTCATGGCTCCTGTGAAAGGAGGTATACGTGTCTGCTGTCTACAATTCCTTGTATCGCCCCACGACGCTCGTGCGCTATAAATTGAGCTTCTTTTTTCTTTTTTTTTCAGTTTAAACTTGAAAGTGACTGTGTCGTTTCTGAGACGGTGTCGTTTCTTCTCAAAACGAAGCTCTTGTTATTTTTAATTTGCAATAAATATAAAAATAATTTCTTTTGTTTTTAATCTCTGGATATGATTAGACATATCCAACTCAAAGACAGAAACAAGTCAGGTATCCATATAATAATCACTTGTCTGTCACTCACTGACTCAACTATTCTATTCCACTATTCTTCTTCTTCTTCGCTTCTTCCCTATGCATTTTTTAATGTAAGAATTACTACAATATATTCACTGTATACTCGTGGCTTCATGATTCACTTGCCTACATTCTTTTCTTTCAATGAGCTGCTCGTCTTCCTTCATTGGATCGATTTATTTAAATTTATAATTTATATTTTTATATCTAATAAGTGTGTGTACGGGATCAAGTTTTAATTTAGTTGTTGGAAGTTAATTAAATTGTTGCAGAATTAATTGAGGATAAGTAATAATTTGAATTTTCTCCACAGTTTATTCGTCTATTATTGGTGCCTGCCTTTTGCGAGTCTATTCACCATTTTGAATGAGCTGTTCATGTCTTGTCACCCAGTTAAAGCAAAGTGGAGATTGTTAAAAAATAAAAAAAAAATATTGGTTAATCTTGTAATATAGATTTAATATATAATTTCTTTCTTAAAATTTCTGTAAAAATATTTTTATACTTAAATTGTATGAATATTTGATGACACATTTAAAATTTAAATAAAATTATATTTATTATTCTTTTAAATTTTATAAAAATAATTTATTATCTCCATAAATTTATTTCTTACAAAATTTATATATCAAAATTTTTATTTATTATCATGTGTTATTTAATGAAACAATACATATATTTTTATTAAATTTAAAATAATATTTATCGAATTTAAATGTATTTAAATATTTTTAAAATAATATTATTTTAATACTTTTATTTAAAAAATATAAAAAGTCAAATTTGTTGACTAGGTTCTATAAATTTTGAAAATTTTATTTTAACCCTTTTAAGTTTCTTACCAAATCAATCAATTGCACAGCTATGATGTGAATGTTCACTTTAGCTCCTTTTTACAAAATTTCCATGATTTAAATAAAAGTGTTAATAGATGTAAAGAACAATGAAAACTTCATTTCAAAATATTTCAAATATGAAAACCGTTAAAACATGTAAAGATAACCTATTGTTTTTGAACATGTTAATTTTTAGCTAACCATAATACATTCTCTTCACATAAAATAAGGAATTAGGATCCCTTGGGGTTGATTGATAATTGATTTGATACAGCAAGTCAGTCACCCATAATAATAAAAATATACCATAATCTTATATATTACAACTCTGTGTGGGACTAACCCAAATCAAATAATTACCAACTGTTTACCATTATAATAATATCTTCTAACACTTAATTAAACTAACCAATCAAATGTTAATAACAAAAGAATCCAATGATGGCGTGTAATACACACATAAACAAGGTCCTAGTTACGTCGAATTTCATCATCAAACATTTTGTAAGTTTCTAAAACCACTATTAAATAATTCATCTTTATAAATAAATATTTTAACAGTAAAATTAATTTTAATATATTAAAAAAATTTTAAATCGAGTTTTCATTATTTATATTAAAAGAAAAAAATCCTTATCCCTCCTTCCAGCTGCTTAGTTTTTTTTAATGTAAAATTAAAGCGGAGTAAAAACAACTGTCATTAGCTTTCATTAGGTAAAATATTCCTCGTTTTTTGTGAACACTAATAAATAGAAAAGAGGTTGCGGTAGCTTTTTTTTTTTAATAAATAAATAAGGTAAAGATCAAAGATGGATGGCTTTAGTAGCTTGTAAATTAAATTGGGTGAAACTATTTCAAGCACTGCTTATTAGAAATTTATATAAATAGATTTAGTAACCAATTCTTTTTTTTTATATAAAATAAATACATCTTCATTTGGTAAGCTAACATATTATATTTATGCAAATCGTTAGATTAAAAATAATATTTTTATTTTTTTAATTTAAAATCATTGCTGTGTAATAAATTAGAGATTTAGATGAAAATTTTTAGAAGTGTCAAGTTGTTAATAATATAATATTTTAATTCAATTTAATTTGACTTGATTTAAATAAAGGTATAATAGTTTTCTCGTCTTTAATAAATTGAAAGATAATGATATTAACATTCTCTTAAAATAATTGATGTTCCAATTTTATTTATTGGACGAGTTTAATAACAAGAACATTTCACAGGTATTTTGCCAAAAGAAAGAACATTTTAGAAGTATTAAATCAATCAAAAATTATTTATAATTTCACATATAATTTGAAATATGTATAATAAGAGAAATTGATATTGGTAATCTTTTAAGTGAGTTTAGATATTAAATTAATTACATTACGGGTTATCAAAATTAAAACAGTAATTTAAGCAATCTAATTTTAGTTCTAAAAATATTTATTGGGTTTGGACTTTTGCCGTGTAGAAATTTAATATAGGTTAAATTAAGTTTTATGATAACCTACTTAACCTAGTATATAAAAAATATTAAAATTGTAGTATTTGAGTCAAATTTCAATTATCAATTTACATTGCCTTATATCATAGTTATTAAAATTGGATCGGACCGACCGGTCAGACCGATTTAATCGAAAAATTGACTGTTAATCTAGTCTAATTAAGTATAAAACCGAATGTGGTAAAAAATAGAAATGGCCCGATTTGAACCGGGAGAAAATTCAATTTGAACCGTGAATCAGAACAGGAAATTCTATAATTTTAGCCTTTTTTTTGCATTTTTTTACATTATTTTATACTTATATTTTTTTAGTAATTTTTAAGTTATTTTTATGACCTAAAAGTAATTTAAAAAGATTAATAATAAAATTTGTTCTATTAAGTATATTTTAATTGATCAATAATTAGACTATTTTAAGTATAATTATTTTAATAAATTTATTTAATAAAAAAATCATAAAAAATTATATTAAATTTAATAGAAATATATTAATTATTTAATTGAACTTTTTTGTAAATTTTATCATATAAATAAATTTTAATATCTCAATTTTATAATAAATTATTATATTACTATTATTAAATTTATTTATATATATATTAATTATTTACTTATTTTATTATTTTTATACATTTTATTTAATATAACATTGCCTATATTATGTTATTAAAAATTTCTATAAATAATTTTATTTAAAAAATAAAAAAATCTCGTTCAATCCGGTCGAATTATAAATCGGTTTATCATCTGGTCTGATTCTCAGTCCGGTTATGATAATATTGACTTATATATAAAACAAATTAGTGAGATGACAAATTAAGACTCATAAACATTCAATTCCTTTAGTCGATTCATCGATCATAAATTTAAGTATGCATATATAATTTTTTATTTATCGTTCATTATTTAAGGATTTGCATGAAGCTTTTTGAATTAAATATAAATTATTTATATTGAGATGTCTGGAAAAATTTAACAAATAATTTAAATATAAAACATAGTAAAGGTTACGAAAATATTGTGAGTTTCATTATAACAAAAATCTAAAGTTAGCGACCGTTTGTCCATTGCTTAGCCCGTCGCTAAAACTTCTCTAGGTCACCATTTTGGCCACAATATTAGAGCTCCATCTCGTAGCAACTACTTGCCTTAGCATGTTTAGCGACAGATTTCTCATTATTCTCCTGTGGTTGGAAATTCCTTCTGAAAATTTTATCATATCTTAAATGCATTATAGAAGATATTGAAATATATAATTCTTTCAGCAGAAAATTTAAAATACACGAATAATATCATTTAGATAAATAAATCTTGTATAAAGGAAAATCATAGAGTATGAAATTGCAGGTTGGATTATTCCTTTCTCTTTGTCATAAAAAAAGCAACCCTCATCATGTGATCATTAAGTATGGAATATCAAATGTAAAATTAAATATATTTTTTATTGTTTAAACTATATATATTTATCACGGCATGGCTTAAATGAATTCTAAGTTATTAAACAGGTAAAATGAAAAATTCATGTAGGCATAACTTCTCTCTTTATTCACAATTAAGGCAAAATCGAATTTGAGGCTAATTAGGTACTGTCTATCAGACTGAATGATAGATGATTTATTTTTTCAATCTCCTTAAAATGAGGAAAAAAAAAAGGAAAAAGAAAGAAATCAAAATAAATAAAATATGAAAGGTAAGAAAGAGAAAGGAAGCTTGGAACTGAGCTCATGCAAAATAATTACCATGTTTATAATTGAACCCAGCTTCATTCATAATTATATTAATTTCCCTCAATATTGCTAAATGCTGAAAAAGCTATAATTCACAATCATTCATTTGCATGCAATTGATGGCTAATGCAATGTGGAAAGCTTCTTTTTTCTGCTTTTTGGATCTTTATGTTGCCATTTAGTAATCTTTGTAATCCTCAGGTCTGTTTTCAATTGAAAGCCTTTCAATTAAAGTTGTTTTAATTATCAAAAAGCTTTTGCATTAACTTAATTAATTCATGAAATCTTCCTTTTGGAATTATCAAACAAAACGTATAATACTATTTTATGCACTTCCATGCACAGCTTTGGATTTTGACTGCAATGAATACAGAAAAGCGAACCATACAATATACTCAATTAACATCAGAGAATCTCCTTTTGGAGCTTTGAATGCACATCATCATACTAGAGGCAA
>CANXYI012005341.1:0-12069 GCA_948208565.1 Hura crepitans
ATGATAACATAATCAATGGCATAACATAACATAATTAACCTATCTTTACAAGTGTAAATCATGCCATATACATATAAAGACCAAAAAAATGCCAAATAACTCATGAAGTCATTCGGCCACCATGTTAAAAACACCCATAACATACTTTTTCTTATGATCATTATGCCATAACACATTTACAAAACCTCAAAATGCATGACGTAATTATATTTAAGCATTATAATACGAATAAGCTCATATTAACCACGATATCATCAAGACACATCTAAGGGTTCATTCGGCCATACATTAACCCCTATATGAAATATTGTTTTGATCACCATCCATGCATCAAAAGACATGCAATCCTTGGCATTAATAATAAATCATAGCATTTATTTAAAAAGACATAAATGTGTATAACCACATTTACACATGCACACACTTTCTCTTAAATCATGCATAGTTAAAGCATTTTACATCGATTACACTTACAATTCAAGTCAAAACATGCCTATAAGGCTTGATTATGCCTTCTCTTTCCCTTTATCTATCAATTTGTCATCCTGCTCAACTACAAAACATAGATTTATTCTAACCAGATAAAAACTCCCTTGGGCACTTGAGGAACATAAGAAAAATATTGGAGCTCAAAAAATTTATCTGAATGGAAAAATGTTACTATTTATCGAGATGTAAAATTAAGCAATTCCTTTGATATTTCTCAAATTTCTCACTTCTAATGGTGCATAGAGGTAGAGAAGGCTCTAATCTAGTGTTTAATTAAGTTAAATTGATGTTAGATGAGAGAGAAGGAGAAAAAACTCAAGAAGTTTCTATAGAGGGCATACCATCGGCCAAAGAGAGGGAGAGAGGGGAAATGTTAAAAAAATACTATCCTAATTTTGACCATAATAATCCAACTTTGACTTATATACTTATGTGAAAAAAACATTTAAATCCCCTCATAATGTCTCTTTTAATCCCTATTTTTCTCCCCTCTGAACCTTAATTAATCTCATTTAAATATCTTTTAAATCATATAAATCATGCTCTATAACCCTTTAAAAAATGAGAAAAATCAAATAAAATGTTATTATTTTACTTAACCCAATTTTATTAAAAATACTTTTTGATATCCAAAAATCCTAATTCCAGTGCCATTTGACTATTTAGAATTTTTAAGTACTAGGCTGTATCAATCCCATAATTTTTTGAGCAACTTTTGTATATTATATGGTTCAGCTAAAACTAGGTCACTATTCATATGACACTATCGTAAAACTTAACTATCATTTTTAACCATCTAAGCAACTTTATTTTGACTTCAAATTTCACCTATAATTATGTTATGATTAATACTTCCATTCTATAAAATTACTACCCTTAGCCTCCAAAAAATACTATTCACATGCTAGGAAGTACTATTCATAACACCAGGATTTTTTGAGCATTATAGATGTATTGTTAGTGTGGCATGTTGCTATTAAAAGCAATTATCATTGCAAACTATAAATGTAAAGTATATAGGATTATACGAAGATGAGTGGTAGTTAGGTACACTGCCTTTGCATAACTGCAGGATTTGTAAACTTTCTATAGTAATAGATACCTACAGTATATGTAGTTAGAAAAATAATATTTGATGTTAATAGTAGCTCAATAAATGACATGATAGTCATTTTTCTATAGTGGAAACTAGTATAATTTGTAATGCCTATAAGTCGAGGCTCCGTGACTAATACCACTAAAGCCAAAAAGTGTTCCCAAAGTGCCGGATCATCTTCACAAGGCCTAAGGTAGGGTACTAGTCATGAAACTTTAAGGGGCCATAAAATAATGAAATTGACTCAATTTAAAGATTTAGTAGAACCAATAAATTATTTTAGGCTATAATCTAGTAGGCTATAGGCTCAAACAAAGTCAGGCCGAGAATGACGCAGGATGTGCCTAGAGAGACCTGAAAATACCATACCCTAAAGGTTAAAAATTCCCTTATGTCCATTGGTGAAAGAATTTTTGAATTTCGAGGTCGTTTATGAATTTTTTTAATTTTGAGCTTTACACATAAATCGAGGTAGTTGGTTAACTATCGTGTTGGTGGAATTTGGCTGTGAAATTTTACAAGCCTCTAAATGGGAATAATTGAGGATTTTTAAAACAAATGATGTGATTTTTGGAGGTCTATGTGATTTTTAAGAATTCCCCAAAGTTTCTACCAAAATTAAGCTTTTTTGAGATGCTCGACTAGCATGTGACCCCACCCATACCACCTCAGCTGCTATATAAACCCAATATTGACACCTAAGTATCCACATGTCAAGACCTACTCACCACCCTTTCTTTCCTTCTCCTTTCTCTTTCTACTATCCCGATGCCATCTTTGCCTTCTATCCACCATTTTTATTACTTTATTTAAGCTTTTCTTTTCCCAATTACCACCAAAAATCTTGTCAATGTAATAAGAATTAAATTGTGAAGGAATTGGAAGCCCTAAGAGTGCCTAAAGCTCAAGAAAATTCAAGGTGTAAGCAAGTGTACATTAAATGGGTGCTAAGAGGCAACTTCTTGGGTGCAAGTGAATTCTTCCTTTTTAATTTATTTCCTAGAGGATTTGGTTATTCTAAGAATGCCTATAGTCTTAAAATTTGATTTGTGGACTTGTGTGATTTTTTAAGGAGTTTTCAATAGGAAATGGCGTGTATGGAGGTGGATGCAAAGTGAGATGTGCTTTGGCCTCTTTCAAGCTTAAAGTGAAGAATAAGTCTTTCTTGATAGAAAGGTATGTGAATTTAAGTCATTCAAGGCATGTACATTGAAATCCAATGTAACAGGCTTAGTAACCTTATATGAAAATGGTGGTAAATGTAGTTAATGTGTGTGAAATGGTGAATTAGGCATGTAAATATGTTAATCGTGTATGAAATGTGTACTTGAAGTGACAATTTGGTGAAAAGAATGCATGAAGGGACTTGGCCCTCATTTGGCTAAGAAGTTAGTATAACAATGTGTATGTGTGTGTGTGTGTGTGTGTGTATGGCTTGTTAAGGTAAGTTTGGCATGGTTTCTAAGGTTTTTGACATGTAAAAAGTATGAATTATAAGTGTATATAGTGAAATTGAGAATGGTGGTAATAAGTTTTAGTGAGGCTAAGAGGTTACTTAGCATGGGGGACTTGGTATATGGTAGGTTAACATGGCAATTAGTGTGGCAATTGGCTTAGTAGTGATGGCATGATAGGTGTAGGTGATGAAATTGGTGAATAAGGCTTGTGTGTGTGTACTAAGTGTGGCTGAGACATGTCCAAGTTATACAGTGGCCTAAGTTGCATGGTAATGACACTTTGTGTATGTGTAAGCTTAGTTGTGTGATGTTAAAATATGTGTATGTGTCCTTGAATTTGGTTAAAGGCATGTGTATGGCAATTTAGGGAAATTGGCTGAGAGCTAAGTAAGGCTAAAATGGCATGAAAAGTGAGATACGACCTAACATGTATATATGTGTGATATGATATGACATATTTGGTATGAATTGTGCAATGTTCACATGGCATGACTTAGGTGAGAATACATGAGTAATGAAACAAGAAACACATGGGATTAGGATACCTTTTAAGGTTAAGAAAATGGCATAGAAAAAGGTATTAAAATTGGCTTAAAATAATAAGGTAAAGGTGGCTTTAAAATGTACCAACTTTGGCATGAAAATGAAAACTAAAATTGAGACATTTTGGGATGATTAGGTAACATGAAATGAAAGCCTCTTTCATGGCAATCTAAGTAAGACAATTGTGCTTCACATTAGGCTTATGAAAGTATGTGGACAAGAGTACAAATGGCACTAAAAAATGATGTAAAATGGACCTAAAATTGCCGCTATAAAATGAAAAATGATCCATAACTTTCTCTCAAAATGAATTTTTGGGACTATATTTAAAATGATTACTTAGCATGTATATAAGCGGACCAAAATAATGGACTAGACTAGATTTAATATGGCTTTAATTATGCCTAAGACAATGCCCCATAATATTTCATAAAATTGACTTGTAATTTTCCAATAGGGCTAAAAATGACCTGTAGCTGTCCAGGTCAAAAATCAACTATCTAGAAAAGTTAATAACTATCTATTTTCCACTTTTAAATTTTATAAATACATGATTAGTAAATAAATGAACATAAAATGAAGTCAAATAGCCTATTAGTTAGACACCTGCTAGATGGGTTGACCAGTCAACTTAGGGATTAGCAGCTACTAGACTATTTATTTATCAAACTAGGTCAATACGAAAATTGAGGTTCATAATTGAGATATTGCACTAGTCTACAAGGTAGACCACTATATTGCTTGTGTATCAGACTAGGCCAATGTAGCAATGAAGGTCCCTAGAGAGGCCACTGCACTAGTTTGCGAGGCAGACCAAGATGAATAATTTAACATAATAATTATGATCAATTACTCTGGGAGGTCTATGGACTAATCCTTGTGTTTTGTTACTCAATTCTAAGAGGTTCCTGTGAACTTATCCCCATGGCTATATCAAGCTAATGTAACGGTCAGGGTCCAGAATATAGGCCACTACACACTTTTTTTAGTTCCCTCTTAATCTAGTGTCTGTAAGTGTCGTCTACTTAGTCAAGCTTATAGAATTAAACTAAATTAATTTATAATACAAGTTTTAAATGATTAATGACAAATTAAGCTAGAGACTTAAATACAAGAATCACAGTGGCATTTTGGTAATTAGTGAATAAAATGGCATATCACCTTAACAACATAAATCACTTAACATATCATCTATACATTATATTTTGACTAGTACATTACCATTGCATGTGTGCCTGTGTATTTCACATGATTTTAATGGTTTAAATTCACCATTGAATTTATACTCAGTGTACCTGTGTTGTAGTGCACAGGTAATAAGGATAAGCAGACTAGCCTCAAAGATCATGCAGTGTAGTAGTACAAGTGTTGAAGGGTAAATAAAGTTTCTTTTTATTTGGGTAGTGGCACTCATGTGAATACTGTAGGTATGGGTTAGCATGCTTAGAAGATGCTTTGTCTGTATATGTCTATAATTAAAAAACTAGAAGTGTTGTACTTAATCATGTGGCTTGTTGAATGTCTTCAAATATGAATCTTGATAAATATAGGCCTGAGGCCTTATGTGTTATTATGAGTGACTAATATGTGTTGGATGTTTGATTTGGGGGACCAAAAGGGTTTAGAACGAGCTTAATGGATAATATTATCTTTAGAAGTGCTTTTCACAGGTGAAAAAAATTTTCAAAATGTCCCCGGGTAGCCGTTGTGCTGCCCAAATTTTTCCAAACATAAAAAAAAGTCTATTAAAGGAATTCTAGGATAAAAATGACACAATAAAACATAATAAGGAGTTAGATATCCAATTTAGGACCGGTCTAATTAAATATTTAGATTTTTATAAGTTTTAAATGAATAGATCCTAGGGAAATCTAAGGATGGGTGGCCTATAGGAAGTGCACCACTTATCAGTCTTCCTTTAAGTTTTAGTAGGGGGTGTCACATCAGGTGGTATCAGAGCATAGGTTTAATGCTCCTAAGTGTTTTACATAAGTGCTAGGGTCTGGGATTGAGTATGCTGCTATGCTACACTGCATAGAGGCTGATAAGTTTTGTAATTTTTGTAGTAATTCAAAATGGCTGATAGACCACTAGAAGAGAGAGTAAAAGAAGTAGCTAGTTATGCTCTAACTATAATATAGGGGGCAGATAATGCGATTGCTCTTAAGCCTAGTGATGTTGCACATAGGCCATAACCCAAGCCACAACCACAGATAGAAACATCCATATCTTTATTAAAGCAGATAGTTAACCTATTGAGACACACCTCTACAACTGACATTCCACCTCTACCTCCCTCACCAGCTTTATTACCTCCACCACCACCAGCTCTTGTACAGAAGACACCATTAAAGAGAATTAAAAAGATGAGAGCTATGGATTTTCTGGCTACGAAAGAGGATGATGCAACACGAGTGGAGTATTGGTTAGAGAGAACCTTTAGAATTTTAGAACAGCTGGAGTGTTCAGAAGAAGATAGTTTGAAATGTACAACTTCCCTCCTATAAAAAGAAGCATTCCATTAGCGGGATACTATCAAGAAGAGGAAAGCAGTGATAGGTCTCACCTAGGATTTCTTCCTAATAGAGTTCAAAAAGAGGTATATTCCTGAGTCCTACAAGGATAAGAGGAGGTAAGAGTTCTTAGATTTGAAACTAGTTAAAAGGATAGTGGCTAAATATGAGAAGAATTTTACCCGATTGATCAAATATGTAGAGGAGTTCATTCCTAATGAAAATGAAAATTGTAAGAGATTTCTAAAAGGATTAAATGTGGAGTTGAGGATGCAAATAGCAAACCCAAAGGTAACGGACTTTGTTGTATTAATAGCATCTGCATATGTCATGGAGGAGATGGTACAGGAAAAGAGACTTCTTTCAAAGAAAGAGATAGTTTACCATGAGGCAGTCTAGTGCAGCCCTAAGTGATAGTAAGAGAAGAAAAGAAGCACCATCTCAATCCCAATTAGTGAACCAAGCATAAAGACAAATACATTCTCAACGATCTGGGCAAGCTTCCATAACTAGACCTCAATTACCTCAAAGAGCTATTAGTATTCCTAGTTCATCAGGTAACAAAAATGGACCTCTGACCAGTAATACTTATCCTAAAAGGCACTGGGGGCAGTACAGGTTGGCTAAAAGAGAGAGTGTCCTTAGAGACAACCTAAGGGTGCTCATACTCAGGCATCTATAGTTGCACCTCAAAACAGAGGTTAGAGGTAGAGTAGAGGGGATCAACCTAGTCCTAGTTAGGGGACCAAATCAAAAGCTTATGCCTAGCTAAATAGTATGCTGTCAGAGCTAGAGAAGAGGTAACAACACTAGGCATCATAACTAGTACTTTTTTATTTATTTGATGTTCCAGTTTTGGCTTTGTTAGACCCAAGATCCACACACTCGTATGTATCCACCACATTGGCATATTATAGAGGTCTGAAATTTGAGCATGAGAATATAGACATACAAGTTAGTAATCTTATAGGATAGAGTGTGATTGTGAATAAGGTATAGGAAAGAAGTTCATCTTCTTCATGATTTTAGACGCTGTCATATAATCTTCATATATTATAGTGACATGAAACCCATTAAAAGGCCGGTTTGCAATGGCCAATGTGGAGACTTATGATCAATCTCAACATTGATTGTGATAATATTTCTATCATAGGGGAATTTGATCATTTGATACAACGTAGAGGGGACTCTTCCAAGATTGTGAAACAAATACCTTTTTAGTAAAATCGAAAACGTAGCTGGAATGTCAATGATAGTTAATTCTACTTCATCAACAATAGGCCTCACTTGGACCTTAACAATGAAAGATTATTTCTCTTGCCTTCTTGTATCATCATATGCCTTGATAGTAATGCTAGAAGCCTATCCCATAAGAGACATACTAAACAAGATTATAATTTACTCTTCAGATAAGTTGGTGGCCCTCATAGCAATAACATATTACTTCAGGTGGGTTATAGGGTTAATTGCACCATTAAACTTGTTTAAGTTAGGCATCTTGAATTTATGGGGCATGAATCGATCGGGCCTCAGACTGATATCATCTAGGTCAATATCTTTGCCTCTAATAACCAACCTAGTCATGGCCTCTATCTTCTCATTCAATTTCTTGATTTAGTCATCATCAACTACTTTAGGTGGATGACCTTATTATAATATTTTGGGACTAAGAGGATTTCTTCATCAAAGAGTTGATCATCATTTTCTCTCACTTCCTCTTTACCTTTATGAGTGGCTGAAGTTTAGCCCATTTCCTTGTGTACCCTAGACATAACATTAGTGAAAGCTGCCATTATCCTTTTCTCTATCTCACCCTTAGCCTCTATCAATATTGATTTGGTAATAAACTCATTAGCATACATGGTTCCTCTCTTTAGTTGGATTAGTAGTGGATTATTGGTTCTGCTAAGGTGTTTGCCAAATCTTTTCCACTAAGCAGTGAATGAGAGATCATTGATGGCTATCAAAATAATGGTTAGGAATAATGCATGATCAATATATTTATAATGCAAGGTGTAAATGATGCATGATATATATGGAATACATGTTCACGGTATAACATAGACAAACACAGATAAGAAGCCTTCCAACCTTATTACTCTTGCACACATGGTCAAGCCATTCTTTTTCTAGGTGGGATTAACTAAGCCTCATTGAGGAATATGTAGGTTTGATCATGAGCTTTATTAGGCCCAATCATTCTCTTGTATTTAAAGGGCATATAAACGTAATGGCCCATAACATTTAATCCTTATTTGATGTGAAATTAGGCTAGGTCCATCCTAGATAAAAAGGCCTAATAGACTTGGCCCCACTTCAAACAAGGTTAAATGCAATAGGTCCACGTAGCAATCATAATACAAGTCATAGTCGCTTAAGGTCATGTAACCTAGGGGAAGTGGCTAAGCTTAACTACATGGGCTCACAACTTTAGTCAAAAGGCACAAGCAGGGGTCCCTCCTAATGAGTATTTCCAATCAAGGATAATAGTGACCGATTAGTTCACCATTTCATATACCAAAAGTTACGAGGCTTGTGAGTGATATATATACTAGCAATTCCCTATTCTTTAAATGAAAAATGGGTTCATGGTTCATACCACCATCCAATGTAAAAAGGATATAATTTATATAAAGTGCAATACATGGGACTGATAAAAATTAGAATATTGGATTACATACTATTTAGGCACTTTTAGATTTAAATTCTAAGTCCCTAGTGATGACTCTAAACACCTAGCTCTATATTAGGACCACTGATCTTTTGCCCATAAAGGTCCAGAATCATATCATATTATGCCTCAATAATATGCCTTCCTTTATATTGTAACATTTATCAATCCTGTATAAAGCAAGCATACATTATAATTAAAACATTCATGTCACCTTTTCACTTAGAGAAAATAAATTATAGTATTTATACCATACAATAGATATAATAATATATTGTACATCTAAAAATTGGGTCATTCATTGATTGTGGTGTGACCTGACAACTACTCATAATTTTATAGGAATTGGGGGTAATTGCCCAACTCCTATCTCTAGGAGATTGGCCTTTGTTAAAATATATTTTTCATAAGACTTTTATTAGGGAAAACTTAAAACCATTTTATTAAGAAAATGCCAATTAATTATGTAAAAAGCCATTTGATGTGAGGTTAGGCTTTTACGTGTAAAACAAGTTGTTAAACTACCTATTACAACTCAGAATAAGCAAAAGGATAAAAGAGTACAAAACCAAATTAGATAGTATAAATCACATAATAAGTCCCGCCTGTGCATCATCAAGTCCTTACGAACTCAATACAGCTCCAGTGTATGTTCATGCAGACAATTCCATGTAAAATGTATCATGTTTGTTTGGAATTTCAATCTTACCGAAATGATCACTTGCATACAACTCAAGAAATTGGTCAGAAATAACATGTAATTGTCTATAAGGACCTTATAATATGGATTTAAAACAATCGTGCTTATAAATGTAGATGAATCATGATGTGTGTCCAAGAATCATCATTGGAAAATTATGAACTTGTTAATCATAGATAGCATATATGTGTATAGGTTAAGATTTCGCACATATGCCTATATGGACTACATTCCTTATGAGAGGGAGTCCATGCAGACTGCGAGACAACATAAACACACTTAAGACATGACCATACGTACGGACTACATTCCTTGTGAAAAGGACTCCGTGTGAAGTAAACAATAGTTCCAACATACCATCGACATTTATATAATAGTCATGTAATATCACAATATGAGCATTATCAATATGACACATTCATTTTATAATAGAAGAGAGTCAAAAAATAGTATTATGCAATAGTTTGTATGGATAATAGGTTACACGTGTATCAATATAATTAGTTTGTGCAGGCGTGAGCATGCCTTGAGTTAAGTCTATGAGATTAGGATCAAAATCACTAAATGTTCACAACATGTTAATGGTCCTTTATAAATAACAAGTTAGTGCAAAACAAATACCTACTCCTATGATCAATGTGGGAATTCATATAGAATCACCTCACTTATGATTAATCATGGGAGATTATAGGTCTACATAAAATAGTATGAATGTATAGTGTATAAATAGTAGAAGGCCTCAGATCTTACCTTATAATGAAACTCTTAAGCAATAACACAAGAGTGTAGGGTTTTTAGAAACAATTGAATATTTAAGTGTAGGTTAAAGACTACTAGTGTGAATCCTTATTGGAGTCCTCTCTTGGACTCTCGGATAGTAGGGTTTTTGACTTTTGAAAATTGCCTTTTCCTTTTCTCAGACCCAAGAGGGGTATTTATTAGTTTAAGGGAAGTCTTTCCCATTAAGAAGGAGTTAGAATCCTTCTAAAATTAGGAAACATAGTTTAAATAGGAGGTTCATGCTTCTGAAAGCTCTTACATTGGCAAGTTTGTGCAGACTTGGACTACTTAGTCCATGCAAACCTAGGTTATAGGTTTTCCTACTAGTTTATAGGCTTTAGGCCAAGTTTAAGTTAGTTCATATAGATGTGAACTTAGACTTATCTAGGTAGACCATGGGCCTTAGGCTTGATAGAGTCTAGGTGGGCTAGTACGGACCTAGTGGCATTATGTCTGGACAAACCAATACCATGCTAGTCCGTGTGAACTAAGTTTGCAAGTGGTTGGTATTATTGCTTTAAAGCATGTCTCTAGTTATCATCATAGGCCCTAAAGGGGTAAGGCATCTATAACAACAATCCCAACTTCCTTTGAATTTGATAACACAACTCCTCAACATATCCTCAAGCACTTATCAAGCATGCTTTAACTTGAAAATCATACATAACTTAACATCAAAAGTCACTTAAGTGTCAAAAGTTACCTAAACAACTCTTTCTAACTGACTGTCAATCTAAGGATGAAATGCCACGCTAAAACTCAATCAAGTGCCTAAGACATCATAAAGCTCCTTTCAAAACCTCAATCTGAACCTCGAGTCTCAATCTAATATAATAAAAGTAGGCACTCCATGCAATTTAATGATCTCATCAATATATAACTCATCTCGCTTTTCTAAAAAGTAGTCCATCCTGACTGGGACAAAATTCACAACCTTGGTCAAACAATTTACCATAACCTAATCTGAATCACATCTATTTTTTGTCATAGGTAAACCAACTACAAAGTTCATAGTGACCCTATCCCATTTCCACTTAAGAATTGCTAAAGGATTAAGCAATCCAGAGGGAACCTGATGTTCAGCCTTTACTTGCTGACATGTAAGGCATTTGGTCACAAACTCATATACATCTTTCTTCATGTATATGAGTTTGTGACCAAATGCCTTATACATCTTGGTGGTACTAGGATGCATAGCATATAGAGTGCTATCAGCTTCCTATAAAATCTACTTCCCAATATCTTCCACATCTAGAACATATATCCTATTAGGATAGTTTAGAAAACCATCACTCTTGATCTCATACTCAGTAAGCTTCCCCTCTTAGATGGTACTCATCAATCTATGATCATCTTTCTAAGAATCCTTCACCTGCTACAACAAACTAGGCCTCACATCCAACTTAGCCAAAAGAGCACTATCATTAATAAGCTTTGACCTGACATTCACAGCCCTCATGGCTGACATAAACTTTCTACTTAAAGTATCAACTACTACATTAGCCTTCCTAGGATGATAATCAATCAACCAATCATAATCCTTGATAAATTCCATCCATCATCTTTATTTTAAGTTTAATTATTTTTGTGTAAGAAGATACTTTAAACTCTTGTGATCTATAAAAACATAGCACTTCTCTCCATAAAAATAGTGTCTCTAAATCTTTAAAGCAAACACAATAACTATAAGCTCTAAATCGTGAGTAGGGTAGTTCTTCTCATGTAATTTCAGTTGTCTCAAAGTATATACAACAACCTTACCCTCTTACATCAAAACACACCTTAACCTATTGTGAGATACATTATTATATATGGTAAAA
>CANXYI012005434.1:0-17453 GCA_948208565.1 Hura crepitans
CCCAACTTATAAAATTATGGCCTTCCTAAAGCCAAGTAGAAATTCTCAAAGATATCAAGCACTGCAAATTCCACATCTTCTATGATCACCCATGTTTTGACTTTGACTTTGAAAGTCCCATGTACTTGTCTTTCAGTGTTGTCATAGGGCATAAATGGTGAGCTTGGATTGAAAAATCATTGAATCTTCAATCCCATATGTAACTACTACTTTGAGTGGACACACATTGATAGATGATCTGCCATTAACCATTACACATGACATGTGCGTGCTGTTGGCTTTAGCTTTTATGTATAAAAGATAGTTGTGATAATGCCCTTCTAGTGGAAGATCTATATAAGAAAAATTAACCACTATCTTTTCTTCCCCCTTTACCATTACCACTAGTTTAGATGGCGATATGGTAGTTGAAACCATTATAGCACATAAGGCTTCCACCACCTTTTATCGATATGATAGGGATTGGCATAATTGATCCCAAATTAAAATCTATGTGGGAGTCTTCTTCAACTACTTCATTAGAGCATCTTTTTCTTTTTCTATAATCAAGGGAATTGGTTTTTTTCTATCTTTGGTACTACCTAACCACTTCGAGTTATTGCATTAGCTTATACTTATTCGAATGGCTTCTGCTCTGAATTTGACTCAAACCATAAGTCCTGAACCTACTCCTCTAGCTTGCTCTCACTGTCTGTGGCCCATATATCTATGAAACAAATTAAAAACTAACCTGATTCTACCTTCTTTTCTATTACTAGGTAGTCATTACTGTATAAGTCCCGTAGCATATACCATTATGGCAATCCCGAAATTGACCATGTTAATAGGTGGAGGAACATTCAAATAGGCACTCTGACCCTTCTGTCATTTCTCTAGTTTAGGGATTTGCCTTGAATCAATCAAATCTTGAATTCTATCCCTTAGAGTGCAGCAGTTATCTATGTCATGACCCATATGCTGATGATGTTGATAGTATAAGTCTGATCTATGATAAGGTAAGCCATAATTTCAAGAAGGTCTTAAAGGAATAGGTTAAAGTTTCCCTTCTTTTTGGAACTGTTTTAGGCACTAAGACAATGGTTTGCCTAGATTTGAATAGTGCTTTGTCATAGCTGACACTTTAATAATTTCACTAGTCCCATTTGTGTCTTTAAAATTCAGATTTCGTCTATTGTTAAAACCCCATGAGTTCTTCTTTTGCTCAGTGTGCTCTGCTTCCAAATCAATCACTATATCCTTAACAAGTCCTAATCCTTAATCCCTTTTACTTTTAACCATCCTTTAAGTATAGGCTAGCATTATTAATAAACATATAGATCTAATATGATGTTTCTAGTTTCTTCCTTATCTCTAGAAGCCTAGGCCTGTATCTTGTCATGTACTCTATAAAGGTTTCATTAGGTTTTTGTTTAAGCAATTTAAGGTCTTTCATGGTAAACTTCATATGGGTGCTACTATTATATTAGTTAATAAAAGCCTCTATGATCTTGCCCCAGTCTTTTTTAACCTTCTTTTCTAGCCCATGGTACCTATCAATTGCTCTCCCTTGTAGTGTTAGGCCAAAATAGGTTATTTTTTGCTTCGTGTTAAGTTATGTGCCTTATATGACTGTAGCATACTACTTAACATAGGCCCTAGGCTCAGTTTTCCCATCGAACTTGGGCAACTTTGGCATCTTGAACTTAAAAGGTAATACTTTCTCATACTTTAGGGTGAACTCATCCAGGTCTAACCCTTTACCCATAGTGATAAGTCTGGCCATCACCTTTATTTTCTCCTCTAGTTTCTTTATGATAGCATCCTTAACTTTTTAGGGTACCATCTTTTTCTCAACTCTATCCTTATAGTCTTTATAGAAATTAAACTCTGGCTAAAGTACTTAGCCTTTTTTATCTTTCTCACCTGAACTCATAGCTTCTTTCTTGGTGCCAATTCCCCTAGAAGCAGTAATGGGTTTTTTTAGCTGGTGTGGCTATAATTACTTTAGTAAGTGGTGGTAAACTAGAAGTAGGAGCAACCCCAGCTATTGCCCTTGAAATCATGGATATCTTTCTTCTCTTAAATTCCTTAAATTTCTAGTCCATTATAGTCTCAAAATTTTAAGCAGAGGAACTACTTTCTCCTTGTCCTACCATTTATGTTTAGTTATGAATGGTAGGTATGATTTCTTGTTGAATTATTCTTTTGTCTGACCCATGTACACAAGTGGCTCAAAGATCTATGATAACTATAAAATAAAGGGTTAGGGATGATGAATATAATGCAAAAATGCATGAGGATGCATCAAATGCTTATGTATGTTAATGTATATCAATAAATACAAGCAAAAGCCTTCCAACCTTATCACTTCTCATACATAAGGTCAATGTGTTCTTTCTTATGAAGGCTTGTCTATAGGATATCAAAGGCCCTAATATATTTGAATAATGAACAATGAATAACTAAACATTATTTCTCTTATATTAAAAGAACACGTACAAGATATTTAGCCCATATATGTTGGATATGTTCAATCAAACCAAAAATATAGGGTTTAGCGCATTCTAGTTAAAAAAAAACCCCAATGGGTTCAATAGCATTTTAGGATGATGAAGCCATATTTCACATATATTGGCCTATATAGCTAACAATGCATCATTAACCATGAAACCTAGGGGAAGTTGTTATCGGTCATTACATGGGCTCACAGTTAGGTTATGCAATTTATGGTCATCCAAGCATAATCCCTCTATAACGTGTCTGTCTCATCGTGAGCATATGATTGATTGGTTTACTATTTCATATCCCTTATAGGTATAAGCCTTAGATTTGATACCACTTCTAACAATCTCCCAAATTGAATAAAAATAGGTTCATGCTTTGAAATGACATTAGGGTAAAAAGGGGCACCTAACTTATTCTAAGGCTTTAACATGTAATGCAGTTTTGAAAAAAAGATAATATTATAAATTCAAAACATAAAATTCTATATTAATTTAAAGTGCTTTCAAAGCATAGTCTTATGGTGTCCCTAGTTGAGTTGTAACTATTCGCATCTCTTCCTTTTTAAGGCTGGTCAAACTGAAACAACAAAAGACTTGACCTAAATCTAACTCCTCGAGTCCCAAAAGATGAGAAATAAATTAGAGGAATATTAAACTGTTCATATTTGATTAGCCTAGAAAGAGTGAGTTAGGCACTATGAGGTAGGAGTCGCCACCCAATTGAAGTTAGGAAATACCTCGTAAGGCTAAAACCAAAGCGGTTCGAGATCCTACTTTTATTTATACCTCAAGTTAATATGGAATTTTAGATTAAATTTATAATTTTATTCTTTTTCTCAAGTAAATTTTAACATTAAAATAAATCACACAATCACATGAAAGGACAGTAAAATATATTTACAAAAATAAATAAAGTGCTTGAAATTAAAGAAAATCATACATGAAATCAGGTAATTGATTATTTTAAGAACTTTGGTTCTTGCATGCTGATTTTAAGAAAACAAATTTTATCATTTGTACCTTTGATTAAAGAAAAATCAAAATTTATTAGATAAACACCAATTAATTAGGGATCAAATGATTTGGTTATTTTTTATGATATGTAAAAATTATTTTCTACCTATTACAACATTCATGAAATATATAAGGAAATAATCATAATGAAATTTAAATTACATGGCAATTACCTAAAATACATTCTAACTAAAAAGGAAATGCAAAATTACATGAAAATTACCTAAAATACATTATAACTAAATAAAAATAAAATTACATTGAAATAGCCTAAAATATAATCTAACCGAATAAAAATAAAAAAAAGAATGGAAATAAATAAATTAAAAAGAGAAAATTAAAAAGAAAATAAAGGTTAAATAGAATAAATAAATAAAATAATAAAAGGAGAAAAATAACAAAAGGGTTCAACTTCACCAGATGTCGAGTAGGAGAAAAGACATTAAATAAAACCTTAATAGATCTCATGTAACTCGCATCATAGCAATAATATAATGGTAGTATGAAACTAATGATAAAATCGCCAAAAGGAATAAATAATAAAAATGAAATAAAGTAATAATGAAGAAAATGAAAAACAAAAAAATAAATAAATAAATAAATAAATAACATGTAAAAAATGACAAATAAAAATTGTATAAAAATTAAAATGGAACAACATATTAATAGCAGACAAATAGAATAAGGGTACTACATCTAACAGGTAGATGAGTACCCATATAAAATAAAGGTCACCTCATTCAACTAGTAAATGGGCAACAAATAAAATATAACAAAAGGGTACCACACCTTATTAATTAACGGATGTAAAAAGAAAGAAGAAAAAAAATTTGGTCAACTCACCGTGTATTATTACCTTTAGAAAAAAATCTTGAAAAAGATGAATAAAATCATGTAAAAAACCTTTTGAAATTATAAAAATAGTGTTTTGAAAGTGTTTTGGAGATTTTAGGTATGCACTTATCCAGAAAAGTTAACCTTTGATACTAACACAAGGTTTGCCTTATATACATATAGACCGTGGTGTGAAATAGCCATTTTGGAGGCTAAAATGGTTGTTTCGCCTATAAAGGAGTCCTATAGGGATTTTGTCTCTTTAGTGAAATGACGTAATTTTTTAAGGCAAAATGGTCGTTTCATAGAGGCATAAAATAGCCATTTTGAGGCTAAAACAACCATTTTATAGAGGCATGAAATGGCCGTTTTAGGATAAAATGCCGCAGTTTTACCTAAGGGTCCAAAACTTGTAAAATTGCAATTTTTTTATTTTTTTAAACTTTTTTCCCTTTGTTAAATACACCATACTGTGAAGGGCTTCGCTCACCACACACACCTATTTTTCTTGCAATTCAAGTTTCACTATGAGATTTTCAAGTCAGGCAAAAACTTATATTCAAAAATTATTTAACTTTGATATCTTTGAGTCAGATGTTAACATCTTTATTTATTAGAATTTAGTCATTTTTTCTTCATTAGGCAATTCAAATATGAAAGCCCCAGAAACCTAATGTCTACAAACATTGATAGACTTAACTTAATGTCATCATTATTTTCTAAAACTTTATAGGTGTGATAATCATGGAATATCTTTAGTTCATATGTAAACAAATCCTATCTTGCATAAACATGTACATAAAATAAAATTGTCCCATTAATACAAAAATCTAGTAGCATTATGACTACACGGTATCATATCCCAAAAAAAACTTGCATAAAATAACACTTCTATAAAGTTTCAATCTTAATTCGTCATCTTAGTTCCATATAATCCTCACAACCCATCTCAATCAACATTATCACAGTCAATCTGTCATATCACTTGTAACTATCATATCATTGATAGACATTCCAAATACATATATATACATGCGATAGAGATAAAACATATCCATATTAAATTTCATACTCAAGCTAAGCTTACATAGAATATTTACATAAGATAACACTAACTCATTTCAACTATCTAAATATAAGCCATTTACCTTTATGTACATCACACTATGAAATATAAAAGTATACCAAGAAAACCATGGTAGTGTTTGTTGTATTGCTACTTTGAGGCTAGATTGGCATATGTTAGCTACAACCTACACATCCAAAACACAATGCATGAAGCATAAAGCTTAGTGGTGTATTCGATAAAATACACTTACACTTACACACATAATCACATTAAGCATGTAATGCTACATAAAAACATGTCATAATACATGCACACACAATATTATACTCATATGGTCACATACTCAGTTGTGCTATATTACATTAGTTTTAGTTATATTACTTGTGTTTTTAATTTACGTTCAAACTTATTCTTTATTTATTTTATATAATGCTTATTTACCATTTACTTAGCCTATATCTGACATATACAAATCCTAATACTGGATATTGGGACCCTAATGGGTAGTGGCCTATATTTTGGACCTATCGGCTGCTACACCAGTATAAGGGTCTTTAACAGCTCTACTAGACCTCACGGCTGCTACAGCAACATGACATATCACTAGAAATGTGTAGTGGTCCTATTTAATCTCCTAACAACTGCACCTATATTAAGAATATGTGCAATGGTTTTGTTAGAGCTCCTAGTAACTGCACCCACATGAAAATATCATATCATATCAATATATAACATATGTATGTGTCGTGGTCCTCGTAGACCTCACAACGTCCATACATTTATAAAAAATGACACCGAAGTGCCCTAGTAACTGCTACCTCCCTAGTTGATCAATCAACTTATCCAATAGGTTATCTAACACTTATAGGCTTTTGACATTTTTACTTTAGTTATGTATGCATCACATGGTTTATATATATTGTTACATGTCCATGTCCGCTCATACAATCATTTTATCACGTATATGTATTACCTTGCCATTTACCATTTCATAGTTAGTCATGCCATACCATTTATTTTGTGACTTAAGTCTTACAACTCAACTTGCCAACATATCAACACATACCATGCAAGCTACATTTTACTAACTTGCATTATGTATCACACACTTACACACAGACAAATGTATATATGCCTCACACATACCATTTATGATATCATTAACATTTCTCATTCTTTACCTTTGAACCATAATGTGCCATTGTCATTAAGCCTGTTACACCCTAATTATGTCAATTTTAACCATGATTACATAAATTACCATTATACCCCTCATGTACATACCATTCGACTAATGTAGGTTTTCCACTTATTTAATTTATTTTTCATCCACTTTTTATTAATTTTATTCAGTTAAAATAGAATAAAGCCTAATCTAACATTATTAACATTTTAGGGTTATCTAAATCCCTAAACTAACAAAATGGAAATAATGTATAAATACTTGAAATTGCACAACACATA
Organism: Hura crepitans; assembly: GCA_948208565.1. Lineage (NCBI taxonomy): Eukaryota > Viridiplantae > Streptophyta > Magnoliopsida > Malpighiales > Euphorbiaceae > Hura > Hura crepitans. The sequence goes on from CANXYI012005434.1 coordinate 6,865, forward strand.
AGTGTGTGCATATATGTTGTCAAATACATTTACAAAGCAATTGGGCTTCTCGCGAGGCACCTTAAACCTTTTCTTTTCGTTTTACTTGGCTATCCTCCACTTTTTCTAAAAAAAAAAATAATAGAAATTAAATTAGAAAAATTCATAGAAAATTTTACACTACACTAAACTCGAAATTAACACTCAAACCACTACCTAGTTACCTAGAAAAATGTTAAGGTTCTAATTTAGGGTTTACCTTGATTTAGGGGTTAGAAATCCTAAGCTTCTTAACCCTTTTTTTCCCTTTAATTAACCTTTTTCTTGTAAAACTAACAACAAATTAAAGCTCTAAACATGGAGAACATTGATTTTCATCTATAAAGTTAAGCTTAAGATTGAGAATTGGAGAAAAATAAAGAAAAAATGGAGAGGGGGGCAGAGAAAGAAAAGTGGCATTGGCCATATATGAGGGAGGAAGAAGATGGCTTTTTTTTTATCTCATGTAACACACCCACATAAGCCCACCTTTTATATTAAGACCATTGACAACGACGATTTGGCCAAGTGGCAATCCGACGACTACGATTAATCCTATTTAAATTTCAAGCTCTAAAAATGTGACTTTAATTTTTAAGGCCTCTAAAAATTCCTCCTTAAGTATCAAAAATTCCAAAATTTCTCAATTTAGAAATTCTTAAAATTTTATGCCCAAAAACCAATGGGAACTTAATTAATTAATAACCATATTTTTAATAAATTCAAATAAAATACTTATTGATGTTAGAAAATTTTGATTTTAGCACCATTAAACTATTTGGAATTTTTGACCTTCAAAACATTCTAATTCTAGGTCATTTTGAGCACATCTAGAATATTTTATCATTTGGCTCGAATTGAGTCACTATTCACAAAACATCAACATAAAATGTTTAATTGATTTATTGATCACTCCAATAACTTTATTTTCATTTCTAATTTTGCCCATTATTGTTTTATGATTAATAACTCTTCTCGGTTACTTCAGTGTGACTCGGTTTCTCAAAAAATGCTATTTACACCTCGAAAAGTATTATTCACAAAACTAGAATTTTTGGGCGTTACATTTTTATCTAATTAAAATCCCTTTTTTATAAAAACTTTATTCTTTTAATTTAAATAATTTTGGGTTGACAAGATTTTGGTCCTTAACAATATGCTGATTAAAATATTGATTAATTAAAACACATGTTTTTTTATCAAATTGAAATAATTTTGGATATTTGGAACTTCTAGTCCAAAACTTTTATTTTTATCCAATTATGCTCTTATTTTCTATAAATTATTTTATGACTTTAATTTTAATAAAATTAAAAATCATTTTAACTGCATATTACAATATGCATGGAATTATATAAGGAAAATATTTAAAATGATTACAATGGAAAATTCTACTACAATTACTCTAAAAACTTAAACAAAATATTAATTATAGATTAAAGAAATAAGAAAAATAAAGAAAAATAATTCTTCTACAGCTTATCTTGATATCCCACAAAACTAAAAAAAAAAATTAAATATGGTCAAAAAAATAAATCACTGAATCAAAAATTTTTTAGGCATATAAAGGTAATTTTCATTTGGGATGGTCACTAAGGCTATCTAAACCAAAAACCACTAACCATGAATAATAGTGTCTTAGGCACAAAAAAGGGCCAAAAAACATTATTTCATCATTCCCTTTTTGTATCCAAACCATCAAAATGCAATAGAAATAATTATGGAAGTAATAGACATCAAAACCTAAGAAAATAAATTAAATAAATACACAGGCACATAAACAAATAATTAGAAGAACAAACAAAAGGATAAATAAGGAATAACACCTATGTAACCAAAAAATAAGGATAAAAATAAAGGAATCAACATCAACCTAAATGGAATTAAAAGCCATAAATCATATTCATAACATCAAGAACACAAAAAGATGAATCATGCATAAAATGTGAGGAACTCAAAAATAGCATAAATGAAGAAACAAAAAGAACAATAAGAAATAACACCTATCACACAAAATAAAGGAAAAAAATCATCATACAAAATGGGTCGAATCTTTAAATAGATTCATTATTATACACATTTATCATCGGGATCTATGGATCTAAAATAATAACTAAGAAAAAAAAAGAGAAGGAAAATAAAAAAAAGGTAACACATACACATAACTCTAACATAAAACAATGAATAAAATAGATGAAGAAAAATAAATAAAGACAAAGATCTCTAATAGAGTAGACTCAACAAAATGAGTCTTTGAAAAAATAATCATCAATCTTAAAAAAAAGAAATAGAAGAGCTAAAGAAAGATCAAACAACAACAACTAAAAGACATAAAAAAAAGAGAGGTTAAAGGGAGAAAAAAAAAAGGCTCGTTATAAGGTTTTCCTCAAGGATATATTTCAAATATAGAGGTTTTTCAAGCTATATAAGAATAAGCCCTTTAGATCCAAGCCAAATACACCCTTTTCCCAAGCTTCAGCAATAGAGGTTTAATAGAGCTTTTTGAGTTCTTTTGTTATGAAAGAAGAAAGAAGATAAAGAATAAAGAGAGAATAAAAAACAAGTTTTTTCTTCCTTTTTTTATTGGTTAAATTCTCTTTATTTTTTCCCAAAATTTTCTATTTTTGTAAAAAAAATGCCTTATCATTATTCATAAAAAATGCTTAGGTTTATACATGCACACATAAAAAATTATAAGGCTTACAAGTAGTCCAATTCATAAAAAAAATGCTTAAGTTTATACATGTCCACATAAAAAATAATGGGGGCCACAAGTGGTCCTTTTCATAAAACAAATGCTTAGGTTTATATATGTGCACATAAAAAATTATGGGGCCCATAAATGGTACCTATGTTCCATTAATCAAAAGAGCAGAAATGGCTATAAAGATGTTGTCTAAATGACCATTATATGATGTCCATATGTACATCATGTGATGTCCATGTAGCCATTATATTATGCCCACAAGATAATTTTCTCAAGGTTTTATAGGTATTTTTAGGGTATTTTTAGGCTTGTCAAGGCATTTTTAGGGGGGTTTTATGGTATTTTTCTTGGTTTATAGGTTTTCACCTATATCCTTTAAGAATTATCTAATATTTGACAATTTCACCATTGAAAACTCTTTGAACTAGAAAGCATCTTAAATGTCAACGTCTATAATTACCTCTACTTTGATAGGGATTGGAAACCATGCATATTACATCAATGTTTAAAAGAAAGGAAAAGGCACATACATGTGCCTTAGAGTTGGTTTTAAGTGCTCCCTCTATTCGGTAGGTGCGACTTAAGTTCACTTTAGGGCTTTAAGGTTGTTTAAGGTAATTTGATATGTGAGTAGTGTCCCTGTCTATAGCTTGTCATATTTCACCCTCCTAAAAAAGGTTTAAGACTATTACACTCTCTCAGCAAAGAGTTTGTGATGATCTGACTATATGAGTTGTAACCTTCTCAAAGGTCTAAAATGTTATACCCTCCCTTTAAGTCTATTATACCTTCTCAGTAAATGGTTTAAAATAATTTGAGTTGAAGATTTTGAGGGATCCCTCCACACAATAAGTGTGACCTAAGTCAGCTTTGGTATTGTCATGTTCTTAAGAATGAAAATAGTACCTTAAGGTGATATGTGTTAAAGATCTTGAGAGCTCCCTTTACTTGGTAGGTGGAACTTGAGTTGGCTTTGATGTTGTCATGCTTTCAAGAGTAAATATCATACTATTAAGAGTGAAAATGTGCTGAAGATTTTAAGAGTTCTCTCTACTCGACAGGTACAACTTAAGTTAACTTTGGTGTCAAGCTCTTAACAGCAAAAGAAAATGCCTTAAATTGTTGTGTTGATGTTAGTTTGCAAAATGTTATTGCCTATTAGGGTCTTAAAGCTAGTAAGCTTGTCACTAAAAAGAGAGGCAATGCATTGAATAGAGAAAAAATAGCAAGCTTTCTCTCTATATTGGCTCTCATTAAAGTGTAGTATTCCTTTTATTTCTTATAAGAATAGCGTCCATTATAATGTATTATATCATTTACATAATAGATTGATACCTATGGATATGTTTATAGTGTCTGTAGTTTGATAGTTACCCTTAGGATCATAGGAAAATCCCATATCTAGAATGTTTATAACCTCATATATATGTCACGTGCCTATTAGACTTAGAGCATGGACATATGGATTTCTTCTATAACTTCAGATACTACTTCAGTAAGAGTACTTGCATATGTTTTATACATAAAATAATCATGTACGCATCCAATGTATGACCCCTAATGTTTAACCTATTCAATTGTTAAATGTATGATCATGCTCAAGTAAGCACATAAGAGAACAACTAGTATTGCCTCTAATGGACAATTAAGTGGTGGCTCTAATGGCATGGATGATGGTGGAGAAAAAAAAGAATAGAAGTTCAATCCCCTATTTCTTTTATGTAAGATCATGGTTGTAATAATCTAGAATGACTTTAATCTTCATTTGGAAAACTATAATATATATTAAGCATAACTTCTTTTTATTTCATTATGTTTATTATGCCCAATCAATATGTATGTATCCTCATCATTATTATTCTCCTCCATTTTCCCTTTTATGGCTTTACAATCCTTCAAAATCTTCATTCTTTTGCTAACAGATAGTCTATAAAGTTCAAAGACTTACAATCAATAAATCATAATATTTAGCCTAATGTATTAGATTAAATCTATATGATATACCTATGTTAATCAAAACAATTTTATAGCTCAAAGATTAACTGCCCCAATCATTTTGTGAGCATTTATAAAATTCTTAGTAATTAATGATATAATGTCCTAATCTCGCTATGCTTACATCTATCAAAAGCATTAGTATGAAGAATATGTACTTGCAACAAATCATATGTCATAGTTGAGCTTATGAAATGCATGTTTTCAACCTAATCATAGGATTTATTAGGCATGCCTACATTCAAAATGAAATTATTATACCTAGAATTATATACATGTATGCATATCATGTGTTATGCAAGTAAGATTAGTCATTGGCTTTGCTAACAGATGGGTGCAATCGAGGCAATTCCAAAGGATTATTAGGTAAAAGTTGATAATTCAACTAAAGAAAAGCAAGTGCGCTTATTAGGTCCTAGAATATTAGGTTTGGTTAGTTTTAGAGCTTGTGTCCATTTTACTGTAGTGAACAATAGCTTGGTTTTGTAAGATTTATGGCTATTGAGAATTAATTTGAACATTTCTTCATTAACTAGTGATGCCCTCACTTCCTTATAAGCTGCCAATTTATTATTTTCTCTTTTTTCTTATCTCTTATTTTCTTTTTATTTTACCTTAATTTTTGCCTAAAGGGCCAAAAGCTTTCCTTTAACAAGTTGGGCCCTAGTTTTTACCTAATGTGCCTTCCAAAAAAGGTTTTCACATTAATAGGTAGCTTTTCTTTTACTTAGGTAACCATAAATGATTGCCTAATAGGCTCTCTTTTTTTTAAAGAGATGAGGCTACTTACCCAAATAAGGAGATTTTATGATCTAATGCCTAGCCTTTTAGTGATTATATTTTTACCAGCATAGACCATTCTTGTTGAAGATTAGCCATATCACTATCAGCTTAACAATTGGTTATTTAAAAGATAAAACAATGTTTTTATTCTAGTTTTAGGTTTATTATAGGTTGACTTTGGTCAACTAGGTTTGGTGGCATGTTAAAATCGATAACAAAGTAACTGGGCTATGGTTCCAATGAGGGCTTTATTTAGAAAAAGGACTTTTAGTTGTTTTGTATAGTGTAAATTTCCATTTGGCAACATTTAGGCATAAAGATAATTACTACAAAATATCTGATGCAATCAAACTTAATCAATTTATTTTCAACACTTAAGCATCTTGGACCTTATTATACCAAGCTCCTATTATCAATTAGCCACTAGGATTTTCATGGTTGAACATTTTCTCTCTATTCCTCTAACTTTTGCTTAAGCTGTTTCAAAAGGTCTTTTGCCTAGCAAGGATCTCTATTTTTGTCATATTTTTTATATTTTATTCTTCTTTTTCTTTTTTATATTTTCTTCTCTTCTTCCTTTTTTTCATATTATATTTTCTCTTTTATTTTTAGGAATCTTCCCAATTAATCAATGAAATTGTTGAACTTCTTATCCATATTAAATTTTCTCAGGATAAAATAACTTTAATGGTTGTTAGGGATGACTTAACTTGGTGTGAGTTTTTATTTAAGTAGTTCCCATTGTAAACTTTGTTTTAAACTTTTCCACTTCTTATGGATAGTTCCATCTTTTCTTTATTGTTAATCCTTTCATGTTGGCTTTTAGTTTATTTTTATTTTGATGGGAAGTTTAGTGAATGGGATTCTTAAAATTGTAATGTTTTCAAGAGATTATTCAAAGAACTAAGCCCTATTTTATGCAAGAAGATTTTCAAATAGGAGAGCCACTTATTAGGGGTTTATTAGTTACCTATCAGATCATTGATACTTTAGGCCTAAAAATAGTTATTCAAGTATTTTCATAAGAGTTACATTGACACCAAGCGCAATATTAGTAGGAATGAGTGTGGCTTTTTAAGGGCTTAGCTAACACTACCACCTCAGATTCCTTTTATGGGCTATTTTAGTTACTTGTATTAAGAACTCGGCCTAAAAGATGGAAGACTATTTTTAGGATCCTCCATATGTGACCATATGGTTAACTATCAGCCTAACCCAAGGTTTTATCAGTAATAAGGTTTATCTAGGTATCTTATCCAAGTTTTTGGTTAAGGTTTTAAGGTTATATTATTTTTAGGCTTTTCAGTGATTATCAAAAGGAAAGATTTGTAAGATTTAAGCTATAGGGATACGAACAGAATATTATAGGTGATAAGAATGAAAGATCATGTGTGATGAGAATAGAATGGTACTTATATTTATTCAAAAAAGAGATAAACTTAAGCTGCTAGATTCTCCTAATCTTTTAGGCTTAGTTTTGGTAGAATGTTGTTTGGATTGAGATTTTAACCCTATAGACATAGATTGTTTGCTAATTAATCTTTTTTTTACTCTTTTACACCTATCTTATCCTTATTTGCAAAAGGTCTTTTAATCCTTTAGCTTAATGTGGGATAGATTCCTCTTTTTATCTATTTTTTTTCTTTTTTTTCTCATTAGAAGCTATAAAGAATGTGATCCAATATGTTTACATATACCAAGATTAAAAAAACTAGTCATAATTTATTTAATGTCACATATGCAATGATTATTAAACTGTATGTTATCGCATGGTAAAACATCATACAAGTGAAATAAAGATAAGGATATTTCATTGAAAAGATACTGGGGAAGTTTCTGAATTCTAAAATATGTACATAAGTATAAAACACTTTCAAAAACCTAAAATAAAGGCCAACATATAAGCTTGAAACATCTATGTGATTAGACAACTGGGAATTAAAGTTCAATCTTCTTTAGTGAGTTCTTGAATAATAGCATGAAGGGTCTAACATTCATTTGTATGTTGCCCTATATGTTGGCAATATTTACAAAAAAGATCAAAGTGATCTCCAAGCTTATTTTGTCTTTTGGCTAGTTGAAATGAGAGTGGTTATAGCTTTCTTTCAAGTACCAACTTCTTAAAATACCACAATAAAGGTTTAACCAAGTTGAGGTGACCTTCACTGCCAACTACTTAAGTGTTAATAGAACTAGATCCAAGGTTGGTAAGGTAGGGCCTTTTCTTGCTTAGATACTTTTCCTTCATCTCATGGCTCTTAAAATGATAAGTGTCAAGTACTACAATGGCTACAGCTTAATTAATGGCTTGTAACATTTCTTGGTTAAAGCATACAAGAGCCTTAAAGAATTATTTGCTACGAGGGAAGCTTTTAGTACCTATTCTAACTTTAAAAGCACTTATAGCCAAAGCTATTAAAGTAATTGTTAGTATTCCTTGTGTAAAGTGATCTAAGGCATTAGTTAATTCCTTTCGGGACATAGCGGCATCTTGATCATTAGCCATGGTATAGGATAGGATTCAAATGATCTTTTGGTGGCAAAACATAAGTTTATGGTGAGCACAAGGAGATGCTTGCTAGTGTTAGCCAATAACTAGTCTTTAATGGTTGTCATCCATAGAAAGGTAAGTATGACACATAATAGAAAATTATTTAGCATATATGCATGATGTGAAGGATATGCATCATAGACAAACACATACAAATTACCTTCTAACCTCATTCTTGTCACACATATAGCCTAGCCATAACTATCCTAAATGGGCTTTATTCAAGCATTAACTGGGAACGTAAAAACATAAATGGTGTTTTATTTTAAACTGATAGCATAATACTCCTTATTCCAAGTATACGTAAAATTTTTTGATAATTGTTGTTGGATGAATTCCGACCATTTCAAGAAAAAAATTAGTCTAATCCACCCTAATTATAGAAGGCCTAATGGTCTAAACCTTCTCTTTAATGAAAGGCTAAAATTCATTTCACCCAATAGTAGTCCACATCACATACAAATGTAAGTTATTATGTCACACAAAGGGAAAGTTATCTAGGCTAACTACATAAGGGTGCGGTATAACCCATTTTAAAAGTTATTATCCTCCAAATGGGGTCTCTCCCAATAGGTATTCCCAAACATGGGTAATAATGATGAAGTGGTTCATCATTTCATACACCTTTAGGTACAAAGCTTGGAGTTGGTTTATCATCCCTAACACTCCCCCGAATTGAATGAAAATAGGGTCATGCTTCAAAATGCCATTAGAAGGAAATAAGGATAGTTGATAAAAATGATATGTAATTTTGAGAAATGATAAACCTCAGAACTAAAGATTTGACTAATATTAGTTATAGTGCATTTTTAAAGCAAATTCGCATAGGGGTTCCCTCATAAATTCACCAACTGGAGATACCTCAACCATGGTTTAGGCCAGACTAAAATGGTCCTTCTAAAGGCATGCTCCAAATTCGACATTAGGATGTGAGCCCAAGTGTCCCCCATAAGGCAGTTTACCTTATGGTAAATGTGAGTCACCACCCAGGTGGTTAGTCTGTGGGAATTCTATCTTATTCATGCTCACTACATAATATTGATTTTCATCTTGACAATTCTAATTTTTATCAAACCACTAAAAGCACATGATTATTGCAATTAATTAAATAAACACATTCGCATGTCAAAAGCAATTAAAATTAAAATTAAATAAAGATCATACTTTGAGATAACATATCATAATATCTAACATATATGTAGTTGAACCCATTTATTAAATTGATGGCATTAGTCCAAAATCATTTTTTATTGGGTAAATGGAATATTGGTTCAAAAAAATTCTTTTATTATTAAAAACATACTTTGCTTTAACAAAATTAATTTTATAGGGATATAGAACTTTAGTTCCAAAAGTATTTTTATTAAATTAAATCATTTTAGGTTTATTGAAACATTGGTTCCAAAAATTATTATTTATTATTATTAAAAAATTTACTTTATTATAAAATATACTTTGTTAAAAATCAATTTATTAAGGGTACGAAACTCTAGTTTCAAAAGGCATTTTTATCAATTTAAATCATTTTTGGCTTATTGAAATATTGATTCCAAAAATCATTTTATTTAAGACATTTTTATTTGATTAAAATCCCATATTTTAATAAAATTTTATTCTTTTAAACTAAATAATTTTTGGTTGAGAAGATTTTAATCCTAAAAAATATGTTGATTAAAACATTAATTAATTAAAACATCTTATTTTTATCAAATTAAAATAATTTTGGATATTTGGGACTTTGTCCTAAAGCATATATTTTTATGTAATTAAGCTCTTATTATCTATAAAATATTTTATATGACTTAATTTTAATTGGACCAAAAATCATTTTAACTACCTATTACAACATGCATGGAATTGTACAAGAAAATATTGAAAATGACTACAACTAAAAATCCTACTACAACTACTCTAAAAAGTTAAAAAAAATTTAACTATCAACTAAAAAATAAGAAAAATGCAAAAAAAATAAATTTTTCATAGCTTATCTCGATCTCCCACAGAATCCATAAATTATTAAATATGTTCAAAATAATAAATAACTACTAAAATTTTTTTATGCATAAAAAGTGAACATTGATTTGGTTGGTCACCAAGTTTATTCAAACCAAAAATCATTGATCATGAAAAATAGCTTTTTGAGCATGGAAATGGGCCAAAAAAATATTATTTTCCATGCCAATTTTTGTATCCAAACCAATAAAACACAATAGAAATAATTATAAAAACCATAAACATCAAAATCCAAGAAAACAAATTATATCAATACATAGACATAAACAAATAATTAGAAGAACAAATAAAATCAACATAATAAAAATAACTATAAAAATTGAAAATAAGGATAAAAATAAAGAGATACACATCAACCTAAATGGAATAAAAGCAATAAATAATATACATAACATCAAAAACATGAAAAGATGAATCATGCCCAAGATGTAAGGAACAAAAAAATAGCATAAATGAAGAAACAAAAAGAATAATAGAACGTAACACATATCACATGAAAATAAAGAAAAAATCCTCCCTAAA
>CANXYI012005436.1:0-12697 GCA_948208565.1 Hura crepitans
TAGCCTGAAATATTTTTATCTCCATAATTAATAGCTTATACCCTTAGATGAATTATTGGTTCTGCTAAAATTTTTAATTCATTCATTTTGGCCACTTTCAGGCCTGTCAAAGTTTTATGAGCAATATGCTAGTCATCGGACTCGAAATGATGACCCACACCATAGGGAAAATCACTCAGGTCCCGAAAAGCACTGGTCACAAAAGCTTGACCGGCGGACGTTACAAAAACTCTATCTTTTGTCCATAAATTTAGGATGTGTACTCATGTGGATAGAAATAGTGGGGTTTTTAGGATATGCAGAGTATTGTAAATAAGTAATGAAGTATAAATGAAATATGATGAAATGAAATGAAAATGTATGTATGTAAGTGAAATAACTATTGTTATAATTTGTGTATTCCTTTGATGATGATGGGTCTAAAACCTTATGATTGAGTGCTGACTTTATATATTATAATTGCGCATGTGATTGTGTTGAATGCTGAGGATAGAGGATTAAAAGCGTCCAAGAGTAGATTTTTAATGACTGAATCTGTTGAAGTGCATTTTTATCATAGGAAAATTTTTGGTTTTTAACCTGGACAACTGTTATGCTGTCTGATTTTCTATAAAAATATTTTTTAATGAAATAAATGGTTTTCATAGTGTAATATGACTGTTACAAAATTAAAATAAAGAAAAGATAGAAAAATTTCATACGTAAATGTGAAAAAAAATAAATTAATAGAAGTTAAACGAAAAACCCTTAAGAAAATCTTAGGATGGGTGACTTTAGGGGAAGTTAACTCTTTTATCGGGTTTCTTTAGAAATCAGGTAAGGGTGTGACATTAGCACATATTTTACTTCTTAAAGGGTTTAAGTGGTAGTAGCTCTCATAATATATAATCATTAGGATGATCAAAGCTAACATGTCAATTCTTGTTAAAAGAACAAGTACTTTAGAGACTTGCTCAGAGAGTTTCACATGGATAATAAATCTATGTCGGTGAAATGAATCTCTGTATAGTAATAGTGTAGACTATCCTTATAGTTGAGCTGATTATGGTATCTTCAGTAATGATTTGTGTACTTTTACTCCTTCTAAGGGGTATACCTAGCTTAGATATTCGGTACATCATGAACAACTTGAAGGTAGTTAAGTGATCAATAAAGGATTCACTATCTCGTATTTTATAAAAGGAAATTCATTTTATTAATCTTACAATTAGTTTATTTTAAAATCTCTAGTCGAAGTCAAATTCCTTGGTGAATAAGATTTACAAAGGGGCATTTTAGGAGCAAAGAATAATTAGCATCAGATCAATCATATTTAGGTTCTAAAGAGTTAACATAAATCCATACTCTAAACGTAAATTAAATGAAGTAGAAATGACTTACTGCATAGTATCTCTCAATAGAAGGGTTATAGTGAACCACTCACTTTTCTATCACTTAGGTGGTTATTATGCATGACTAAAGGCTACTCATGACTTGTACATGATAAATGGATTATTAATAGAGATTAATAATTATGATTTAAAGGAGAGTAAATAATACAAGACTAGTTAATCGAGAATTTACCAAGCAGCATGTAATTCCAAGTTATTAGAAAACCTATAAAGTCACATACTTATAAAGCAAGGGAAAGAAGGAGATATTAGAGTTTTAATAATGTATGACAACATTATTATCATATGAAGGAGGGAAACTTAAAAGATAAAAGCAAACAAGGGCAAAGATTGAAAACCCATTGAGAGGCCTTCAATGCATATTCATTTAGAAAGGCCCTATTGGGATTTTATCCTATGCCAAAAAGAATTTAATTACATTCATAAAAGTTATGAATAATATATAATTAAATTTTACACTGAAAAAAATTGATTTGGGCTATTAATTTGTAAGATATAATGCATAGAAAGGCTCCCTAAAGCCTTATTTCCAATCACTAAAGGGGTTTACTAAAGCCTACTCATTTTGTCTTATTTGATCAACATATGATAAGCCAATAAACCAAGACCTAAACATGTAAGTTAATGCATTGAGGGACAATATAAAGTCCTTTAAGGCTAAGGTTTGACGCACATATGATTAAACCTCAAAATAGAAAATAGTTTCTGCTTCTCTACTCCTATTGATAGCCGAAATTCTTCAACTACACCAAGAAGAATTTTTAAAAACTATAACACCATTTCTAAGTTGGTTCTTGCTGCTCACTTTACTATGGATCACTTTTATAGGTTTTTTATTTGGACAATGTGGTTTATGAACACTCGACGTAGTGTAAAACAACTGATCAGATTTAAAACAAAAGTAAGTTTGATTATTGCTCCCAAACTTTTAAATATAATTCATGGCAAAGATCAATCTTCTCTTATGGTTTTACGCGTTTTTTGACCATGTATGTGATGCATAAAGCCATAGTAAATAACCAACAATAATTGGATATAGAAGTGTTAAGTTAAACCTTTACTTTTTAACACTTGGGTAGTCCTTATGTGTGTCTTGATATCTCTCAAGACTAATAAAAAAGTGAATTATTAGTTGGAAAGTAATTGTGCGCTAAATTAGATTGACCATAAGAGTACCAATCATAGTAAGACTTAAATTCATTATGTACTACCAATGTGCTTTAAAAACCCATAGTTTCACAAAAAAAAAGGAGTGTGAGGAGATCCAAAGAGTTTGAATGGTTTAATGATATGGGATATCATCAAAAGGTGAATTAAAAATAAAGAATAAACAATTGGGCTTGGGAACCAATAATTGTGTAGAAATCCAAAATTATGGTTTCTAAAAATTTAGCCATGTTGAGCCTAAGGGGTCATGTTATATATTTCTTATTTTAATGGACCTTTTAAAAGTTAAAATGGCCTTAAATTAGACTATTAATTGATAAAAAAAAGTTAGGACCTCATTGAGCCACATGGGATTGGCCTAAACAAGTTAAGTGCATAATACATATAGGCCTACTTCTAGGGTTATACACATAGGACAGTATAAAGGCCTAATTTGTGAGCTCCTGTAGCTAATTTTAGTTTAAATTTTAAGACTCAAAAACTACCCTAGAAGGGTTTAGAAATAATATAAATGGACCTTTTATGATCAACCTCCATAACTAGAAGAACATGTATAATAAACCCAAACATAATTGTTTTATAGGAAATTTATTTCTTCTTTCTTCATCTACGTAAGTCACTTACTAGCACCTAGTGATTCATGTTGCCTCACTCCTGTACTTCTTGTATTGCTAGCATAGAGGTGTTTTTTATAAGGATTATTATGGTTTGTGATAACCCATTAAGTAGAGTAGTTGATAAAGAATTGCGGTTTCATTGATAACGGAAAATATCTAAACACTAATAATTTATTAGTTATTAATAAATTTTGAATCTTTTCAACCTATTTCTATTTTATGGTTTTCTCAATTTTTTTTTAAATTCTAATGTGTTCCTCTCATGAAAACTAATAGTTTAGTGACCTAAAAATTACTCATAATTTCATAGGAATTACTAGCAATTGCCTAACTTCTATTTCTAGTAGATTGTTGTTTATTAAAATGCATTTTTATTGTGACTTTTATTAATGAAAAATCAAAACAACTTTATTGAAAAAACCAATATTATATCTATAAAAGTCATCGATGAGAGATGTTTATTTGATGTGCAATGCAAGTTAAATAAGCTACCTATGACAATTCAAAACAAACAAATGAATTAAAAGACTAGTAACCAAAGCAAAATAAAGTACATAATAAAATATGTCTTTATTAAATGTTGTCAAGTCCATATAGGTTACATAAGCCATCCAAGTTTTTCATGTAGACTCTATATACACTTAGAATATATCCATTTGGACTCATATATGCCTAAAATAGGTCTATGCGAGCCTCATATCTAGTATGAAGACAAAACATACGCAACTTAATAAATCAATTCGATTAACAAAAAAGATGCCTATTAGGAGCTAACAACATCATACAGTTATAGAATAACAATAAACCTAAGCAACATATTAATTGTTATGAATATCAACTAATCTATCATAAAAGGTCATTATTATATTCAATACCATCATTATAATGAGCAATGATTGAAATAACAAAAAACATTCTAATCAAAAATTGGTCTATACAGATTATAAAAAATAGGCTATGTAAAATAGGTAGTCCTCATGGACAAAAACCTTCATAAAAAAAGGTTCGTACATGCTAATCATAACTTTTAGGATATAAATACGATTACAAATTTTGCATGAATGATTAAAATATTAATAAAGTAATGTTTAAAAGTTAACTTACTCTTATAATTTATGTTGGGATTACAGTGAACTGCCTCACATGTTAATTAGTTATAGGAGATCTTTAGTTAAAGAATAAAGCAAAGAAAGGCAATGAAGAATAACAATAATGGTAGCCTCATATCTTACCCATTGATTAAACTATAAGCAATAGGATAAAGGTTGTGGTTGGGAAGAATAATTATTTTTAATTAAGGTTAAGACTCATAAAATTACTTCTATGATATGGTTTCTATAGATTAATTCATGATATCTAAACAAGATCATGAGAGGTGTATTTATAAGGCTCTGGTGAGGCATTCTCATTTAGATGAATAGGAATTTTGACTAGAATAGGAATCATAATCTTAATAGGAAAACCAATATTTTTAAAGCTTTTTAGACTGAGATTAATATAAGCATATGCTATAAGAATAAGGTCTATGCAAACCATGGCTTGAGATGTACAGTAGACCATGTGCCATGGACTTGGACACTTTAGGCTATTTGTTTGTTAGTACTTGTAACCTTGGATAAACAAGTACATGAAAACTATTTATCCTATTAGTCCATGTGGATTAGGGTTTAGGTTACTTCATCTTATTTTTTAGGCTTGTCACTATTTATTATCATAGGCCTAAAAATCTAGGTTCTTAAATATATAATGGGATACATCACTGACATAGATTATATCTCCAAATAAAGATCTCTTCTCATAGACACTAACGTACTTATTTCTCAAACAAGCATCGATATGTTAACACAAAGTATCATTATACTTATAGCTTATGAGAACCATTACTTGATCAAAATAAGGAGTATAACATGTGCTAGTTTGTCTATATTAGCAATGTCCTTTCTTGTTAGTAATTTGACTAAGGATCATTTAGGTATAGAGACATTTGCAAGTAATATGAATCCCACATCATTGACTCTTTATGATTTCCTCTACACTATTCAAACAAATGTATTCAAACAAATGTATTAACATAAGCACTATTTAATAAATTATGAATGCCTTTATCATAAGTGAATAGAAGTATGTCCAAAATTATCCCTATTACATGTACGCTCGAAGGTATATTACTAATATTTATAAATCTCCAGCATTTCTCAATTTACTATTCTACCCTAACCATAAACCTATCAATCTACATGTAATAAATTTAATGCTTTAGTATACTTTAATCAATTTCTTTCATTTCCTGCTAATAAATATTTTTAGCCTATTTTTGAATTTTTCTCACGAAGTGCATTCCTATTAACTTGAACATTTATTTAATTTTATTCATGGAAAAAGGTATACTCTATTACCTAATTCCTAATCAAATTCTCATCTCAACCCCAAATTCATTACATATATAATAAATTTTAGCTATACATTAAATTTGTCATTAACTACATTTTTAATCATTTGTTCTTTATATTATTTATTTCTACATAATTTATAATTTAGTGCCTATAATTTTTCGATTCATCTATAATACCTCTAGTTCTTTACAATGTGAGTTTTAACCATGTAATGATTTTTTCTCGTAATAAGTATTTTTATAAACTTAATTTTCTATAGTATTTAATATTACACAATTTAATATCATAGCAACCATTCAATCTATCATTTATACATTCTCATATCATAAAAAAAATATTGAACTACTTATTTAGTCCTTTAATTCTACCAAATTTATACAAATAGTCCTTTAATAAAAACTCCTTAATATTAAACAAACTTAAATTCATAATTTTAGAATATAGTTACCTCAAGTTAAAACTAAAATCCCCACATCAAATCTCAAAATTTTCTTTTAATCTTATAAAAGTTTCCCTCTCCTTTGCTCTTTATTCAATTATATTCTTTCTCCCCTCACAAAATTTCCATAAAAATTCAAATTAAACTACTTACCTTAAGGTCACTATTCATCCATGTCTTTTGACCTCTTTTTCTCTCAAATTCTAAATATTTTCTTTCAAGGCTTTAAGTTGAAATAAAGATTGAAAGATGAAAACTTAAACTTGTTTGAAGAATTTTGTGTAATTAAGTATAAATTAAAGAAAGAGAAATAAGAGAAGTAGTGAGGAGTGGCATTATCTTTTTGAAGTTAAAAGGAAAAATATGACCCAATTTAGGATTTTAAAAATTCGTAGTAACCCTTTTTATATTATTTTCAATCAAACATAATTAAATGGTGATAAATAATTTAATGGCCAAGATTGATTCCATAAATTAAAATCTCTCTTTTCCTTAATAACTTTATTCATCTAGTGTTTTTTTAGAGTTTTACAATTTTATTCATTATAAATGGCTTAGAATTATCCATTTACTATTCTATCCAAGGTCATTATTAATCCCTAGACCAATATTTATATTTCTTCTTTTTAATTCCTTTATCTTTAATCCTATTTTTATTATTAAATTACTAACTCCTCAAAAATATCATATTTCATATTTTACATTTCCCATTAGTAATATTAATTTCCACAACCGAAGCGAACCAAGTCAAAATGCCATAAACGAGCATTTTGTTGAATGGTTGCTATTCACCTTTATCTACTTCCTAGAATCATAATTTCATAAATCCTTTATTCTTTGTAAATATTCTTTATTCCATACAAATTAATGCTAAAAAATCATCAATTTTTAACAATTAGATTAACATGATCAAAATTACCACAAAATGGGCAACACATTTTGAAAAAAATACTATTCATATTAAACTTTTTTACCAAATTTATTTTTCTATTTTAACATTCTAATTGACTTTATTTTCCTTTTGATTTTTTTCTAAGACTTATTTATAATATGTACTATTCCTCCATGAAAAAGTACTAATAGCATCCTAGGAGTTACTATTCGTAACTCTAAATTTTTGGGCTTACAATTGGTGACATAATTATTCAGTAGTTGCATTGGATAAATTTTGTTAAAAAACCTAATAATAAAATTGGAAAATGACTTATTGAGCATATTCAAGGACAAATTTAGAAAAAGGAAGTGGATACGAGCCTATTATGAAAGGTTCTAAAGGATTTTCTCTAATAAATGTTTAAACACTATCGATTTGCAATAAAATATGTGAGAGTGCATGCACATATATACATGACTTTATATCTAACATGTTAATTTTAATCTTCACTTGTAGTGCGCATTATACATAATAAAATGAGCACTCATAACCTTAATTTGCACAGTTTTATAGACACTAATAGGCTCATGGGTCCAAACTTTATAAATTGGCTTGAAAATTTGATAATAGTCTATAGCAGTGAGAAGATAGCTATTTATTTGACTAGCCCATCCCATATGACACCTATTACCCAATCTGTTACTAGACTCAAACAATGAGTAAGGTGTTTATCTATATCCTAAATATACTGTGATAAACTCGAGAAATAATTTTAAGCCTTTCTTCATTTTAAAACATACTTTACAATTTTAATTTGATAAAAATATGAGTTATCAAAAATTGTTTCCCTATTTACTAATTTAGGGTCATCATGTCAAAATTTTAGCAGCACAATGACTACACCGAGAACTTTCCCAAATAGTAACCAGCAAAAATAAACACTTATACAATATGTCAACACCTCTCCATAACTTTTTGATCCATCTGAGCCTCCAACAAATCATCACAAAGTAGCACATCACAATACAACATAACACAAACATTCAATTTCATAAAAGCTTTTAAAGAAAATATAAGTAATGAGTTAAATAAGTTTTATAAAACAATATTTCAAAATACTAATTAGGTCCAATCCCTCATTTTTACACAAGAGTGTTATCATTATATTTTCATTACTATAATTATACAAAATGAAATAAAAAAATACCCTAATAGATGGTGGCTTCTTGATCTCCTATGTTACTAAGGCTTTGACTCTAATCTGTATTCTTTTAACCTATGCATCACAAAAATAAACATGATGTGCTAAGCTTTCACTTAGTGGTGAATCCAATATAATATATGTTTTTTGTCAAGCAACATGAAATGCATATGTAGTTTACATCTTTAGAATCATGGCAATAACTTACAAGCATAAATTGTGACAACTCTAAAAAACTTAAATAGAAACATTATTCATGACAAAATAGTCACAAGTAATATTATAGTGCAATATCATAACCAAATCTCAAAAATTGCATCAAAAAACATGAAACAAATAATTTTGACTTTTTATAAGTATTTAAAAAAATTACATACCCATACTTAGAAGACAATGAACCAAATTAGATAATAGGACCACAATATATCCGAAGGCCTAATATAATGCCCAAAGGCCTATGATAATTATACCCATAAGTATTCAAGATAATTGCAACTGAAGGCATCCAAGATAATATAACCCACATGTACCCAAGGTAATTACACTCGAAGGCACCCAAGATAAGTGCAACTGAAGGTACCTAGTAGTCGCTCTATATTCCATAGCTGATCGATCAACCTATCCAACCTAGGTTGTCTAAAATTATAGGCATTTAAACTTTATTCTTAATATGACAAAATTAATTATACTTATAAGCATACTTACTTAATATTTCACATAATCAAATTTTTAGAATTATGTTGCAAACATATTTATTCTAAATATGCTTTACAGTTATAAAGCTCTTAAAATACTCAAACATTAAAAGGATATATATTGCTATTCGGCCAAACAAAAAATTAAGGTCTCAAATATGCATTTTCTCTTAATCATACTTAAATCCAGAATAGGCATAACAAGCATATTAATTTCTTAACTTCATTATGCTAGCCAACATAAAAATTCTAATTATTCAGTACGTAAAAATATGCACACATATGCACTTAGGCCATATTAACTTAACAAAAAATTCATATATTACACAACGCAAGAGTTAAGATTTAGCCATATAAATTTCAACCAAAACTAAAATTCCAACTTAAAAACATTAATCAACTTTCCTCATATACATATTCATTATAACTATATCATAATAAGTCATTTACTTTATACACATACACCATGATAATTTTGACCATACATATTCATTAAATCTCATAGAAACCACTCATACATAATTTACTTCACTAATTCATCAATTCATCATATATCAAGCTCACGTGGACCAAAAACACATGGCCCTCTTTGAGATATATGTTTTGGTCACCACTAAAATATCACCTTATCCTCACTCAATCATTCACACATCATCAAATTTCATAATTTGCTCGAATAAACATAATGCATAAAATTCCTAAACATTAATTATTCATTCTCATATTTATTATATTAAGCCAAAATCATAATAAATTGCTCTAAAAATAAATATGCACATATATTACTTTATATTCACTTAGAAAAATCATAAAATGCCATTTTCATTGAATTGCACCTTCTCCTTGCCCTTTAAACTCCTCGATTTATTTGACTTTACATATACAATCACAAGCTCATTTTAAAAAATCTGTAATAAATCAAATATTGCTCCAAAAATTAAAATGACTCCATAAATTTGTTCTTAGCCACCCATGGAGTCTAGAAAAAAATACCAAAACCAAATTAAAATACTAGAATAAAAAATTAGGCACTATTCACCCTTACATTCAAACTTTAAAATTTCTTGAGTAATCCATCTTCTCAAGCTTTTAGCACCATAAAATGATTTAATACATCATATATTTGTGTTTAGTGGTGGAAATTGTGGGAATTGAGTTGGAGGATTGAAGAAAACTACAGTATGGAAGGTTTAAAATAGCACTGGCTTCGAGAAAAAAGGGAGAGATTAAGGCTAATGTGAATAGTGTTTTCATCTTTAAAAGTCCCCTTTTTTTATGCTCCAAATGTGTGGTGAAGATTTGTTAATTTATAATTAAAGGCCCATAATTAGACACTTTTAAAAACTCCTCTTAAGAATTATTTTTCCCCATTTAACCATCAATTATAACCTCTTAAAAGTCCAATAATATTTAGATATATTATTCTTGAACCCCACAGAAATACACATTCAAAAAGCTTGAAAAATCCTATAAAAATATAATTAATAAACTTAACCCAAATGAGTAAAAATACTTCCTAATGTTTAGTTATTCAAATTCTAGTGATATTAGACTATTTAAAATTTCTAAGTATCAGTTTATATCAATCCTAGATTATTTCGAGCAAAAATTAATTTATTTTATGTTTTAGCTTTAGATATGGCACTATTCATAGGACACTGGCGTACATTTTTCTTTAGCATTTGTAACCCTCTAAAAAACTTCAAATTAGCTTTAAACTTTGCCTAAAATTACTTTATGACTAATACTTCCCATTGGTCTAATTAGTGTGACTCGAGATTTGAGAAACACTATTTATCTTAGGAAGTACTATTCATAAAAGTCGAAATTTTCAAGATGTTACATTACTCCCTTTTAAAAGATATTTCATCCTTGAAATTACCTAGTTTAAAGAGTTATAGATACTATTCCTTCATCAGAACCTCATTTCCCAAGTTGGTTATTCCATGCCTTGATGTCACCATAGGAACTTCATTAGAGGCACGATTTTGTTTTGTAACTCCTTAACCTCTCAGGCTAAGATGCTCACTGGCTCTTCTTCATATGATAAATCTGGATGTATCTCCACTTCTTCAACTAACAATACATGTGTAGAATCTAATCTATATCTTCTTAGCATAGACACATCAAACACATCATAAACCTATTGTAACTCAAGGGGTAAAGCTAATTTGTAAGCCAAAGAGCTAGCATGTTCCATTATCTCATATGGCCTAATGAACCGTGGACTTAGCTTACCTTTCTTACAAAATCTTAACACTTTCTTCCTTGGAGATACCTTTAGAAAAACCTTACTGCCTAATTTATACTAAATATCCCTTCTGTTCAAATTGGCATAAGACTTCTATCTCTCAGAAGCAGCCTTAAGCCTCTCTCTAATAATCTTCACTTTCTTTTTTGCATTCTTAATAGAATTTGGCCCTATAAGCTTTTTTTTAGTAAGCTCACTCTAACACAATGATGCTATACCTAAGCTCACTTGGTAACTGCTATTGTAGACAAATTTTGCCAAAGAAAAATAACGGTCCCAACTACCATTAAACTTGATTGCATAACTTCTCAATATATCCTCCAGGATTTGAATGACCCTCTCTGACTGACCATCCATTTATGGATGAAAAGCCATGCTAAAACTCAATCTAGTCCCTAAAGTATTATACAGTTTCTTCCAAAATCTTAATGTAAACTTGGTGTCCTAATTAGAAATGATAGAAGATAGCACCCCTTATAATCAAACTATCTCATCAATATACAACTCCACCAACTTCTCCAAAGAGAAATCCATCATCACTAGAATTTAATGTGTCGATGGTCAATCTGTCCATAATAACGCATGCAGAATTACACTTGTTTTAGGTCATTGGTAGCCTAACTACAAAATCTATGGTCACCCGATCCCATATCTATTTTGGTATTGCTATAAGATGAAGCAATCTAGATGGAACTTAATGCTCAGCCTTAAGTTGTTAACAAGTAAGGTATCTAGTCACAAAATTAACTATGTCTCTCTTTATGTTTGGCCATCAATAGACTATCTTTAAGTTTTGATACATTTTGGTACTACCAAGATGCATAGCATATAAAGCATTATGGGCTTCTTGCAAAATCTACTGTCTTAAGTCCTTATTATTAGGCACACACAGATAGTCATGATAATATAGATAACTATTATCTTTAATCTAATAATCAATTGGCTTTCCCTTTTGAATTATGCTTATAAAATTCTAGAAACTGTTATCATTGTTCATAGCATCCTTTACTTAATGTATAAGACTAGGCTTGATCTATAGTTCGGCTAGCAAGCTCTCATCATCTTGCAACGTTAAACTAATGTTCATGGCCTTTAAAACTGATATGAACTTCTTGCTTAAAGTATCTACCACAACATTGGCTTTCTTTGGATGATAGTCAATAAGGCAATCATACTTCTTTATTAACTCTATCCATCCCCTTTATCTCAAATTCAGCTCTTTCTAAGTTGAAAGATATTTTAGACTCTTATGATCATGTAGACATAACATCTCTCTCTATATAGATAACACCTCTATATCTTAAGAACAAACACAATTGCTATCAATTCCAAATCATAAGTAGGGTAATTTTTCTCATGAGGTTTCAATTATCTTGAATCATAAGCAACTACCTTGCCCTCTAGTATGAGTAAGATAGGAGTTACTATCAACATACACTTGAGCTTTTCAAAACTCTCATAGCACTCATTGTCCCATAAGAACTTAGCATTCTTCCTTAGAAGACATGTCATAGGTGTTATAATTAGAGAGAACTCCTTGACAAAGCTCTTTTAAAAACCTACCAAACCCAAGAATCTTCTTATCTCCATATTATTCTTGGGCAGCTTCAACTCTATCACAACTTTAATCTTGATATAATCTACCTTAATACCCTTTGTTGAATCTATA
>CANXYI012005456.1:0-10780 GCA_948208565.1 Hura crepitans
TTAGACCAAGACTCTAATTCACTGTGTACTAGCAAGCTATTCTGGAAACCTATAGGGTCACACATAAAAGGTGTTTGAGGAAGATTCAATGGGATTGAATGTTCTAATGATCTAAGATATCATTAGAAGATGAATTAAGAAGAATAAATAAGTAAATGGTCTTAGGGCCCATTTACAAAGGAGAAGTCCAGAAAATCAAGGTTTTTAGAAAATCAAGGTTTTTGGACTTGAACCTTGTTGAGCCCAAATTTTAATTATTCATGCATCTAATTTTTTATGGGCTTTTAAAAGAATTAAAAGGCCTTAAATCAGAGTAATTATTAATCCAAAATGGGGTATGGGAGTGCCATATAAAGTTAATGAATGTGGGGCTAAAGTAAATTACATATAAGCCCATTAAAATGTCTTATGCACAAAGGACAAAAAAAAAGGCTAGTTTAACTTAGGGCTAATTTTGAGTGTCAAAATCTTTTTTTTTTTAAAGTATAAATAACCCTTATAGCAATAGCCACCATACACAAATTTTTCTACAGTAGAAATTTCCATATGGAATAATTGAAAATATATAAATTTCTTTTTTTTTACTTCATCCACTTGAAAATCCTATTAGCATCTGGATTTTCAAGTTACTCTCTTCTAAGAACTTCTTATGTGGATTAACTTAGAGGTGTTTTTAACTGAGGATCATTGTGGTTTATGACAACTCAATGAGAAAAGCAAAAGAAAAGGAAAGTTGCATATTGGAATCGTGTAGAGAATTTTTGATAAATTCTTGTTCTATGATTTCTTTCAATATAATTTTTTTTTGTTTTTAAATTTTTTGATCTTCCAACCTTTGCTGGGGTTCTATGGATGTTTTATTTTACTGTGTATGAGTCCATGGAAACTAACAAAAAGAAGCTTTATGCTAAGCTTAACAAGTGAGAATTTTGGCTAAGTGAGTTTCTTAGGACACATATCTTTGGTAGATGGTATTCAAGTTGACCCAAGTAAGATTGAAGTAATTATAAAATGGAAACCACATAGGAACACCATAGAGATTAGAAGTTTCCTTAATTTTGTATGGTATGATAGACGATTTGTTAAGGTTTTCTCTTTGGTTGTAACACCTATGACTCATCTACTAAAAAAAGGATGTAAAGTTTGTGTAGACTAATAGATGTCAAGTGTGACATCTCCTATCAGATTCCTAAAGAAACCTGATGAGCGATACACTTCCCACTAGGTCACCCATCCTATAATTTCTCTAGAAATAAACTCTTTAACACTTATAGACTATTCTAGAACTCTATCAAGTATTACTTAGATATCCAGTCAAATCCTTAAGCGTGTTCATATATGCTTTGATAGACATAGAAAACCCATTTCCAGGCACTTTACAAGTTACAAAAATTTGGGCAGCACAATGGTTACTCGAGTGACATACCAAAATTTTTTCACTTGTTAAAAGCACTTTTATAGACAATCACTCTATTCAACATCTATTTAGACCTTTCTATTCCTCTAGTCAACATCAACATAAATCAAACATATATCAAAACCATACATATATAGGGCTGCAGGCCCATAGTTATCAAAATCTCAAGCAACCCAAAAAAATAAAGCACCTGTTTATATACATCAAATCTATGTTTTATTTATAGACATAATAGCTCTAAGCATGCTAACCCATACCTACAAATTTTACATGAGTGCTATTACTTAAAAAAATAGTTCTATTTACCCTTCAACACTTGTACTACTACACTTCATGAACGCCGAGGTTGGTCTATTTGTCCTTGCTACTTACACACCATAACGTAGGTTCACTGGGTATAAAACTCAATGGTGAATTTAAACCATTCAAAACATACGACATACATTAACACAGACATGTAAACATAAAACAAGGGTCTAGATGTAGTGTGTGGGTGATATGCCATGTTTACTTCGAAATTACAAAAATGCCACTGTGTCTTATTTATTAAATTATTCATCATAAATTATCATCAATCATTCTAGACTTTTATTTTATTTTAATTTAATTCCATTTCATAGGCTAAAATAGGTAGATGACACCTATAGACACTGGACTAAGAGGCAACCAAAAAAGGTAAGTAGTGACCAACATTTTCAATCCCGATTGCTGCATCGGCTTGACAAAGCCATAGGGATCAATTCATAAAAACCTCCTAAAGGGCAAAATAATGAACAACTATTTATAGGGATTAGTTCATAGACCTCCCAATGGCAACTTATTATGTCAAAAGATTCATCCAAGTCTACCCAATAGACTAGTGTAGTGGCCCCTTTAGGGACCTTTACCGCTCTATCGGCATAGTCTGATACATAGAGAAAAATGCTAGCAATATAGTGGTCTACCCTACAGACTAGTGCAGTGGCTTAATTATGAACCTCAACTGCTTCATTAGCCTAGTTTGATAAATAGATAATCTAGCAGTTACTAATCCTTAAGTTGACTGGTCAACCCATCTAGTAGGTGTTTAACTAATGGGCCATCTAACTTAATTTTAAGTTTATTCTTTACTAATCATCTTTTTATAATATTCCAAGTTGAAAAATAGATAGTTATAATTTTTACCAGATAAACAATTTTTGACCTAGACAGTTATAGGTCATTTTTAGCTTTACTGGACAATTACGGGTCAATTTTTTGAAACATTTTAAAGTAATTTCATAGGCATAATTAAAGGCATATTAAATATAGTCTAGTCCATTATTTTGGTTCATTTATACACATGCTAAGTAGTCATTTTAAACATAGTCCCAAAATTTATTTTTAACGGGATAGTTATAGGTTAATTTCTAGTTTTGGCGGTGGTCATTTTAGGTTCATTTTAAGCCCTTCTCAAGCCATCTTTTAGAGCTAATTGTACTCATTATCACACACTTTCATAGGCCTAAAGCCAATCATGAAAGTATATTTCAAATTTCCATAAAAGTGCTTCCATGCCATGGCACATAAACATTTTAAATTAGTTCAAATTAAGGTACTATTTTCATGATACAATTAGCTCATTTTAAAGCCATTTTTAACTCATTATTTTAGGCCAATTTCCATACTAGTTTCCATGAAATTTCTTAACCGTAAAGAATATCATAATGCCATGCATTTCATGCCTTATTTACTTAGTTTATGCCATATAAACATTGCCAAATATGTCATGCTATATCACACACATTTACGTGCTAAATCATACCTCTTTTCCATGCCATTTTACCCTTGGATAGCTCTCAGCCATTATCCCTAAATTGCCATACAAATACTTGTAATCACATTCAAGCACACATACACGCATTTTAACATCAATTAAGTATGGCCACAGACACACAATGCCATTGCCATACAAACTAAGCCATTATGCACCTTAGACATGCCTCAACCACACTTAATACACACACACATACACAATCCTTATTCATCAATTTCTTCACCTGCACCTTAAATGCCGTCACATACAAGTCAAATTCAATACAATATGCCAAGCATACGTGCCATACACCTAACCTACACACCAAGGTAGCTCTAGGCCAAATGAAGCATTACATCATTACTTATAATTCTCACCATATACACACATAATTTATGCATTTTCCATAACTAAAACAATAGAAGTCATGCCAAAACCAGCTTAACAAGCCATGTACACGTCACACATAGCCTACATACCTCTCAACCAAATGAAGAAACTCACCTTCCATTGATTATTGTCATTAATTCACCATTTTAATCATGCATTCCATATATAATTAACCTAAATACATACCTAAATCACCATTGCACACACTTTAGCTAAGTTTACCACCATTTCCATACACAATATCCACACACAAGCCTTGGGAAATGACCAAGGCATAAGTCAAATGCTCTAAATTCACATACCTCACTATAAAAGGGGATAAATTCTTTACTTCAAGCTTGAAAGAGATTGAAGCACACCTCAATGTCCTTTTTCTTCCATTCATGCCATCTTCCTTCAAAATTCATTGAAAAATCATACACATCTCCAAATTAAATTTTAAGCATATAGGCATTCTTAGAATTATCAAATCCTCTAGGAAATAAATTAAAAAAGGTTGAATTACTTACACATAAGAAGTTGCCCTTTTAGCCCTCTTTGATTAACACTTGCTACAACTTAATTTCCTTAAGCTTTAGGCACTGTTATGGCTTTAAAATCCTTTATAAATAAATTCTTAACATAATTAAAGGAATTTTAGAGGTAATTGGCAAGGGAAAAGCTTGCAAGAAGAAGGAAAAATGGTGGATGTTGGCTGAAAATGGCATCGGGACAAAGATAGGAGGAAGAAGGGAAAATGGGTTAGTGGTGGGGGTGAGTGGTGAAGTGGAGAGTTAAAGGTCAACTTGAGACTTACATAGTGGGTAAGGTGGCATGGGTAGGGCCACATGCCACTCAAACTTCTCGAAATAACTTAATTTCGATAAAAACTTTTGGGAATTTTTAAAAATCACACAT
Organism: Hura crepitans; assembly: GCA_948208565.1. NCBI lineage: Eukaryota > Viridiplantae > Streptophyta > Magnoliopsida > Malpighiales > Euphorbiaceae > Hura > Hura crepitans. The sequence goes on from CANXYI012005456.1 coordinate 4,479, forward strand.
ACCTCTAAAAATTATTGAGTTTATTTTAAAAATCCTCAATTGGTCCCATTTAGAGGCTCATAAAATTTCACATCCAAATTCCACTGACATGATAATTAACCAACTACATTAATTTACATGGAAAACCCTAAAATTAAGCAAACTTGCAAATGACCTCAGAATTCAAAAATTATTTCACCAATGGGCTTAAGGGAATTTTTAAATTTCAGGGTATGGCATTTTTAGGTCTGTCCGAGCACATCCTGAGTTATTACCGATCGGACACCATCTAAGCCTACGGCCTACTAGATTATAGCCTAAAATAAATTATTGGTTCTACTAAATCTTTAAATTAAGCCATTTTCATCATTTTTATGGCCTTTTGAAGTTTTATGACTAATACCCTTACCTCGAGCTTTGTGAAGGTGATGCAACACTCTAGGAACACTTTTTCAGCCTCAATGGTACTGTTCACAGAGCTTCGACTTACAACCATTACATTAAGAGAGCTTTGACAAGTTAAAAGCCATGTTGACATGAGCTCCAATGCTTGTAGAGCTTATAACAAGGAAAGATTTTACCATTTATAGTTGTGCATCTCATAATGGGTTGGGATGTATTTTGATACAAGAGAGTAAAGTCGTAGCTTATACTTCAAAGGAGTTGAAATAACATGAAAAGAACTATTTTACTCATGATTTAGAGCTGGTAGCAATTATGTTTGCTTAGAAGATATGGCAACACTATCTCTATGGAGAAAGGTTTTATGTTTACATGGATCACAAGAGTTTGAAGTATTTTCCTACCTACAAGGACTTGAATTTGAGATAGAGATGCTTAATGAATTGATCAAAGATTATGATTACCTGATTGATTATTGTACGAGAAAGGGTAATGTAGTGGCAGATGCTATTACCCAAAAGTTTATGTAAGCTATAAATGCTATGAATGTTAGATTACAATTTATAAGTGATGATGCTTTATTGGCAGAGATTTAATTAAAGCCCAATTTGCTATAGTAAGTCAAGGATTCTCAGAAAGATGATCATAGGTTAATGAATGTCATGTGGGATATCTAAGAGGGAAAGTATACTAAGTATGAAATCAAGAGTGATGGTTATATGTACTACCATGACGGGATCTATGTGCTAGATGTCAAAGAGCTAAAGAAACAAATTTTTTAAGAGGCTTACAATGCTCCTTATGCTATGGATCTTGGTAGCACCAAGATGTATTAGGATATGAATACTTTTTATTGGTGGCCATGTATAAAGAGAGACAAATTTGAGTTTGTGATCAAGTGCCTTACTTGCTAGTAGGTGAAGGCAGAGCATTATGTTCCATCTATATTGCTTTATCCTATAGCAATTATAGAATGAAAATGAGATGGAGTCATTATGGATTTTGTGGTTGGATTATTGACGACAAGGAGTATATGTGACTTAGTTTTGGTTGTGGTAGATCATTTAACTAAGACTGCTAATTTCATACTAGTTCAGATAGACTACTCTCTAGAGATGTTAGCTAAGTTCTACATAGATGAGATAGTCAGGTTTTATAGAGTGTCGTCTTTCTTTATTTCTAATTGAGAACAATGGTTTAAATCAAAGTTTTTGAAAAAGCTTCACAGTGCCTTAGGTACATGATTGAGTTTTAGCACAACATTTCATACATAGATAAAGGACAGTTAGAAAAGAGTTATTGAAGTGCTTGAGGATATATTGAGGAGCTATGTTATTGAGTTCAAGGGAAGCTAGGATTGTTATCTTTCTTTGGTTGAGTTTGCCTACAACAATAACCATCAAGCAAGTTTAGGAATGGCTCTTTATAAGGCATTGTATGGAAGAAAGTGCAGGATTATATTATGTTGGAATAAACTTAGTTAGATGAAGCTTATCGGACCAGACTTGATCAAGGATGCTAAAAAGAAAGTTAAGATCATTAAGGATAGGTTGAAGGAAGCCTCAAATAGACAAAAGCCATATGATGAACTAAAAAAGAGAGATGTACAATATGAAGTAGGAGGCAAAGTGTTCCTTAAGTTTTCACCTTGGAAGAAGGTTTTGCTATTTGGAAAGAAGTGCAAGTTAAGTTCGAGGTTTATTGATCCATACAAAATGATAGAACATGTAAGGCTAATAGCCTACATGCTAGCTTTGCCTCATAAGCTTCAGCAGATAGACAATGTCTTTTATGTCTCTATGCTATGGAGGTATAGATCAAATCCTTTACATGTTACATCAACTGAAGAAGTTAAGGTTATACTAGATCTAACTTATGAGGAGGAACCTATGAGGATCTTAGCAATAGTGGTGAAGGAATTACAAGAACAAGATTGTGCCTCTAGTAAAAGTACTCTAGAGGCACCATGGCATGGAAAAAGCTACATGAGAGACAGAAGCTTATATAAGAGAGTAGTATCCTTATTTGTTTGAACCAGGTAATTTTAAAGACAAAATTTCTTTTAAGAGGGGAAAAATGTTAAATCTAAAAAATCCTAGTGTTATGAATAGTACTTCTCGGGATGTGAATAGTATTTTCTAGAGGCTACGGGCACTAATTTTACTGAATGGAAGTATTAATTATAACATAATTTTAGGTGAAATTTGAAGTTGAAACAAAGTCATTTAAATGGTTAAAAATGACAATAAGGATTTACAATAATGTCACATGAATAGTGACCTAGTTTTAGCTAAACTATAAAATATTCAAAAGTTGATTAGAAAATTTTGAGATTTATACAACCTAATACTTAAAATTCAAAATAGCTTGATGGTGCTAGAATTAGAATTTTTAGGTATTAAGAAGTTTTTTTTACTAAAATCGGGATATGTAAAATAATAGCATTTTATTTGATTTTTTTGTGGTTTTTGAGCTCTAATTTTTAGATGCTTATGGAACATGAATTAATTTAATTTTTAGGACTCAATTGAAGGAAAAAATGGATCTTAACCTTCAAAGAAATAGAAAAGGAAAGGAAAAAGAGTTGGTTTTGTTTAAAACTACACAAATATATATATGGTTAATAGGCATTTTATTAGTCAACAAATAAATAGTAAAAACAATTCTTCTCTTCTTCCCCTAGTTTGAACTGATGGTATCCATACAGGATTCTTCTATTTCCATTTCCTTAATCCTTTAATTAAGCACAAATTAAGACATCTAATAAGAAGGTTTACACCTTTATAGCCTCTAGACATCTAGTTGAGTAAGTGATTATAAAAAATCAAAAGGATTGCTCCATTTTATACCCCAATGAATAGTGATAATTTTTCATTTAGGTAAGTTTTTCTGAGATCCAATATTTTTCTCATGTTCCTTAAGTGCCCAATAGAGTTTCTATGTGGTTGGTTTTTAGTTTTAGTGAACGCATGATTTTATACAAAATTTTATGAAAATGAATCTATGTTTCGTAGTTGAGTATGGTGACAAACAAATTTATAAAGGGAAGGAGAAGGTATAGTTAAGCTTTATATGTGTGTTTTGACTTAGATTAAAAGTGTAATTGATTTACAATGATCAAATTTTGCATGCCATAAGTCAAAAGTGTGTGTATGTTAAATTGTGGTTATGTGCATTTATGATTAAATGAATAAATATTTTGAATTAATATTAGTGTCATGGAAATTGAATTTCTTGTAATACATATATAATAACCAAAATGATGCCTTTAGGTATATAGAGCATTATGTGTTATGTGATGTAATTAAGGAGAATGTTAGATTAATATGAGTACAATATGCATTAAGTGATTTGTATGAGATAATGTAGCATAATGACTATGTAGGAAAGTGAATGTATTGAGTGAGCATTATTGTATAGTAGAAATTACATAATGGTTGTACTTAGGCACATCTTAGAGCATTATTTAAGTTCTATATGTTATATTCACTTAATTGATGGTAAATAAGTATGGTATAGGCATAGCAATTGAACAAATGATATATTAGGTGTTGTTAATGTATGGCCGAATGAATGGAGGCATGTATGTGTAATATTGTTCATATTAGAAATACATTAAAATGTGGTTATAATTACCTCAATTAGTTCATGGAATTGTGGTTGGTATATGTATGTATATGTGTGAAATATATACATACATATACATATATACATACATATATATATATATATATATATATATATGTATTTATATATTTTTATATATATATATATATATATATATATATATATATATATATATATTATGTTAAGGCTTATATTTTCACCGAAAATTACCATGTTATGGTATGCTCAAATTATGTTTCGATATCGATTATGGAATTACCATACGTCATATGAGCTATATAAGTGCTCTTTGGTGAGATATGTTTGCCAAAATGTATGGTGGTCATATGCCGTATGTTTAGTCATGATAAATGACTTATGATTATGTTTATGACTATGTTATGAGAAATTGAAACATTATATGCGTAAAACTAGTAATATGGGCATATAATGTGAATGAATGCTAAATTGTATCAATGTGTACATTATTCATAGATTGTGATTCAAATGTCATTAATCATTCTAGTAAAATGATTTAAAGAGCAATAATGACACTAAAATGGAAAATACAGATTTTATAAGCTAATTAACCTACAGTAAGATTGTGAAACTAAATAAAAATGGATAATGGCCCATTTGAGTAAAACAACCTAGTTGGATAGGTTAACTGATCAACTTAGGTTATTAGTAGTTGCTAGGGTACACCAGTAACTTCTTTTTGTTTAGTCAATGGGCCTATGCTATATGTTGACCTTTGGGTTTATGCTATACTGATCTTCAGGGCTATATTGGTAGATGAGCCTTTGGCTTCATAATTCGTCATAATACTTTATACATGCTACATCCAGTCTTCATATTTATGTTCTCCTCTATGAACCATGTTAGGCTGTCAAGCTTATGTTATGCTCAGTCTTTGAACTTACATTGGTAGATGGCCTTCAGGTTATATAGAGGTTGTACTAGCCATCCACCCTTTATCCATAGGATCTTGTTTTTTTTATGATGGATTGCTAAATAGAAATAATAAGAAAATTTAAATATAAAGAATTACATCATTTACATATTATTTAGCTTATATTTCATGTTATGACATGTTTAATTTATGATATGTTTTTAATGGCACACACTTATATTGCATACTTGTATATACTATTGTTTATAAGATTCTTCTTATGTTGCTATGCTTATGAGATGATATACTTATGCATACATGTATGAATATGGAATAGCATGCTATATTGATTACACCACTAAGCTATTGCTTAGCATATCATGCTTTTCTTTTTGATGAATAGGTTTAAGAACAACAGTCTAAGCTAAAGCCTTAGTACAGTAAGATTTTCAAGAGAAGATTTTTCTTTTGGTATATGTCTTTTGTTGTGTATAAGTTATGTGGTGTAGATGTAAAAGCACTCATATGATGTATATTGATGAATATGGGCCTAAATTATATAGTTATGTGTTTTAAATTTATCAATGTTTTTATAACCTTATAAAAGACTGTTTTAAAATTTTTTACTTGTATGATACCTCTTCCTAATGTTGAGTTTGAGTTTTATGTTGTTGACTGATTTAGAGTGATCAGAGGATCACAGAGGTTGTGGATCAGGTTTGAGATGTTATAGAAGAGTTCATTGTCAATATAAGTTACTATTCATATTTGTGATAGTGTCATGATATAATCATTATACTATCAAATTTTCAACATGAAGATTCCTAAATTTGTGTTCAAATAAAGTCTTTGAAAAGTTTTATTAACCTACATTTTCATGAACAAAGCATGTTTTTTGAATTGTTGTAAACACATTTTAATATGTTAAGGTATAGTAGCTTTGATAGCATGCTTGTATGTATGCTCTCTATTCGGGTCTAATAATTGGATTGGGTAAAGAGTGTCATAGTCTTCTTCATAAAATTCAAGAAAAAAAATAGTTAACTCTTAGATATGAAATTTAACCTAGCCTAACAAACTCATGATACAATCCAAATTATGGGAAAATAAGCACTTGTGGTGGGCTAAAATGGTCATTTTTGAAAAAATATCAAAAAAATTGATTTTGATTTTTCACCATTTTGGGACAAAATGGCAATATTTTGTGCCCAAGATGACTATTTGGCTTAGCTAGGTAGTTAGTAGCTGCTAAGACACTTTATGTCCCTTCCATGCCAATACGACCATCATAAGATCAATAAGGGCCATTACATACCTATATAGTGTACATTGATGATATATTTTATTCTATGAGTGTAGCCACCAAGAGGTTTATGAGGGCCACTGCACACTTTCATATAGTTGCAACCACTATAAGGTCAAT
>CANXYI012005466.1:0-11591 GCA_948208565.1 Hura crepitans
AAAATAATAATAGTAGTAATAAAATGTGGTGTTATAAGATATTAAGTCCCTAAAATTAAATTATAATATAAAATTATACTATATGATTGGCAAACATTAAATTATAAGAAATCTAATGAAATTATATAAATACGCTTATGAAAATACAAAAGAAAAATATAAAGATTGGTAACATAAAAATTTTAAAATTCAAAAATTTAAATATAGGCCACTGATAGCCCATAGCTAGTCTAGCCCAATAGTCCAAAGCCTAGTTTAAAAGTCCTTATTCACTATAATGAAGATAAATACTGAAAATACTGTTAAACGGGTTGAAATGAAATTAAAAATAATCTTATTGTATGAGAGTCCTTCACACCTTCTATAAATAAAAGGCTTATTCCAATAGAAAGAGGGGGAGATCGACAAAAAAAAATTACAGTGAGTAGGGAGGGAAAAATAGAGAAAAAGAGAGCAAAGTTTAGAGAAATAGAGAAAAAAGTGGGCAAAGTTTATAGAGAAAAATAGAGAGTAGAGAGAAGGGAGAAGCTCAGAAAATACCCATTAAGAGCAAAAAAGAATCAAATACCTAGATCATCTTATCAATAAACAAGCTCAAAAGAAAAGCAACAACAAAGGATATAGAAGCTAGAAGTCCAAATCTAAAGAAGAAATCAACATATTTTAGCAGAAACACAATAACAGGTAAATTTTTTGATTTAATCGATAGTGTTTTCTCCTTAAATTTTGAAAGTCAGTAATGATTTTTCAAGGTTTAGTGGAGGTAAGCTCATGATCTAATAACATCTCATCTATTTTTAATATGTTGTTTGGACAGTCCTCTCAAAATTCACTAAGGGAGTTAGTGTTTGATATCTTTTAATGATTGGAGAAAATCAACTATGATCTAGTGATTTCCCAAACTCCCTATTCTGTTTGATCTATTTGTTTCATACTTAGATCTAGTTATCAATGAGTATATTTCCTAATGTAGACTGACTAAGAAACTCAAGATCACTAACTCATTGTAACCTTAAGTATCATTATTAATATAGGTAAAACTAAAATCATATAAATTTTAATCAAATAAAATTTTAAAACACATAACAAAGAGGCAACTTTAAGCTAAGATAGTATAAAGACTTATGAGAAAGAAATTAAAGCCAAAAAAAGGAATATAATATCAACTCATCTCAAGAAATTCAATAACCACTAATTAAGCTCAGTTTTTTATATAGTAACATGTAAGATTCAATAATTCGCCTAAATCCTATGCGAAAATAAATAAGAATAGCAAACCTAAAAATTAAATTAAGTAAAAGATAGCTAAGTCTTCTCAAATAAAATTAATCTTCAATCACACAAGTTAAAAATAATTAAAAAAAACATAACTATAAATCCAAAAAGCTCAAAGAATGGCCTTTACCTTCGTATGCAAATAAAAATCCTAAAATTACTCCCTACTTAAAACTCAAAAAATATTAAAATCATGTTAAAAAGATACCATGTTTAAAGTTATTCAATCATAAAGCAAATAAAGAGAGTCAAAATTTAAGAGCAGGCAATAAATAAATAAATGAAAGAAGATATTAAATTGGAATAAAGAACATGAGAAAATATAATAAAAAAAGCAATCCATAATAAGAGCATAATAATAAATTCAAGAAAAGACCAAGATATGAATACTAATGCACATATACTCAATTTTTAAAATAGATATAAACTATATAAACATTAATTTATCAATAATACAATAGTAGTTATAAGATTCATTGGTCGACCACAATTAATAAACTAGGAATTATACACATACATAAAAAGATAGAATAAAGTAATTCAAATTGATACATGTATGTATAGATTTATTAGGGAAATAGACTTAAATAGAGTCTCCTTTTAGAAAAAAAACCTTAACTTTGATCCAAATATCTGGAAAGCATAAAAAGATATTGGGCAATATGCAAAATTTGGGATAAAGAGAGTAAACAAAAAATTACTTTTACAATGTAAAAGAATTGTTTTAATTCATACATAATATAGAATCAATAATAAAAGAATAAGCAAATGCATTAATCAATTGAATTGTAACCATTATGAAGGGAATAAATTCTTAAAACATTGCTATAATAGAAAACAACAAAACCTAAATAAAGAATTCAAATTGAAGATGAGAAACATTCCATATGGTGAAATACATCATGAGGAAATAAATCAAAGCATACAAGAGAATTAGGGATTAAAAATCATATAAAAGGAAAGCATCTAAACAAATTAATGACAAGAAACTTACAAGAGAGAAAGAAAACTAACTATTCAAAACAACAAATCACACTCATTCACATAATAGAAAGCAAATAAGTCAAAATTAAAAGAAAATAATAAATGAAAAAAATCTATCAATATACCCAAATGCAAATTTGGGAACAATAGAACAAAAATTGTAGAATACAAGATTCATGTTAAACATAATAACAAAGGAAACATCAGCTATGAAATTGGAGAGGAATCTATCACACTCAAAAACTTGAAAAAAATCATCATATACATAAAGGGAAATGGTACTTAGCTAATTTTGAGAAGAGTTGAGAATCTAAAAATTCTTTGTTTACTCAAAATAGAAATTTTAATATCAAAAATTACCCCATATGTGCTCTTCTGCAAAAAATTAAAGCAAAAATTAGTAGAAAACAAGGATAATAATGTAAGAAAAGCTAAGAAAATAAAAGAGAGGATGAGATTATTGTTCCATGGCAATGTATGCTCTACTACCATACTCCTTAGATGACTCCCAACTAAAAAATGAAATGAGATTTTTCTAATCTCTAATTCGCAAAATACAAAACTAAATTTTAATAAAAAAAAATCATTTTTGAGAGTTTTGTCATATTATAGACATTCCATATAGGAGTCTATAGTTTGAGAGAAAATCTAATAATGAGAATGTTGAAGCTAAAACTAGTCTTCAAGGATTTCAAGTTGAAAAGTGAGACCATAAGCCAAAACAAGTTTGATCGAATGAGATATCATTCGAAAGGATGTGACTTTATCCAATTAGATGAATCCCTAAAATTTAAGACATGATCTTGTTAAAATCAACCTTTTATGTAGACTAAACCACTGATGGAATAAAGACTCATCCAGACAAATAAATATCTTTTTCTGATTGGTTAAACTTTTAAACACTAGAAGACAACACACATTCCTTTCTCATTAAACCAACTAGAAGTCCAAATACTCTAATCTCCAGCCTTTTAAAAGGCAAATTTTAACATTGATTTAGGAAAGCTAAAGAAATAACTCACATTTTTATAAATAAAACTCTCCCCCAAGTAAAAAAATAGAAAAAGAGAACCAAAGGGTAGAAAAAAAAAAGATTTAAGCATTTTTCCCATATTTCTCTCCTTTTTCCACAAACCAAACACTCACTTTCACTTTTCAATCTCAATTTCTAGCAAGGAATACAAGAAACAAAATGAAGCTTAGGTACTTTTCGAAGGACTACTCGATACATTCTTCCCGCTTGTTGCATTTTTATTTTTGTTCTACATTTTTAGTGGGTATTTTGCATTCTTATGTTTGTTTGAGTTATTTCCATCTTTGCTTTTTTATCTTTAGATCCTTATTCCATTGTGTTTCTTTCTTTTTATTTGGTTTTCCCTTATAATAAGGATCAAGGATTTACCAAGGTAGTTTGTGGACACCTCAAAATCCCATTTTGGAACATTGGTTGAGGTCTTCTACCTAGGAGTAAGATCCAAATTCATATGTTTGGATGAATGTTCTTCAAATGCAAAGTTTCCACTTTTCTTGCCTTAAAGCTTAAACTTTATTGGGATAAAACTTACATTTGATCGGATGTCCTTAGGTCCAATTGAATGTTGTTGTCTCTTTAAATAAATTAAGTTCCTTTTTGTCTATCCATTTTTGAACAAACATCAAATTATATATCAGTTCATCTGATCAAGTGTGTTATTTTTATACAAAAATAAAGTTTGCATTTTAAGTTTTGCTTGCATGAGTTCTCTTCATTCACATGTATTTTGCTTAGTTGTAGCCTAAGGTAGATCCAATCTGATGGACATATGTTCGATAGGTCTCAAAGGGGCCCCTATATTGTAATAAGGTGCCTATTTCTATAGTCATATGGTTTTGAGTTCCTTACTATGGGACATATTGATCAATTGTTTATTTTGAATGATTCTATTTCATGCATTTTTACTCATTTATTGATGTTGATTCTTGCTGAATTCTGTGTTTTAACCCAAAGAGGAGTTAAGATCATCATATTAATTTGTATTTTGATTTTTTTTATTTCTTTTCTTTTTAAGCTTTTAGATTGATGTAAATGTTAAGTTTATCTATGGGTTGTAATAATTTTTCTTGTTTTACTAGAATATTTTTTTGTATAATTCCATGCATGTTGTAATAGGTTAGCTAAAATAATTTTTGGATACGATTAAAAGGAAAATAATGAAGAAAATATTTTCGAGAAAAATAAGCATTCAATGATACAAAAGAAAAAAAATGAGAGTTTTAGCAACCAAAGTCCCTAAAAAGGTTTTAATAATGTATTTTAAAGATCAAAGTCCTTAGCTCACAAAAATCATCATTTGAAAAATTATAGGAAAAGGAAACTATAATAAAAGGGTTTCTATCTAATAAAATTATTTTAGTTTCTAAGGTTAGCTAGGAACTAATGCTCTAATAATCCAAAGGGATTTTATAATAAGTATAAATTGATAAAAATAATTTTAGAGTCAAAGTTTTGTATTTCCCTAAGAATTGATTTTAGGCCTTAAATATTTGTAATAAGACATTTTAACTAAAATTTCAATTATTCAGATAAAATGGTTTTAGACTAAAGTCCTCCATTTAATGAATTAGTATAGTTTCATTGTTGAGTGTTTTTTGTATATGAATTTATACTTATTTATTGATACGCAAAAGTGTTTATTTGCTTAGTTCAATAATGATAGCATGATTAGAGACTTGATAAAAGTTGAAACCAATGAGATGAAAATCAATATTAATCCTAAGGCATGAATAAGAAAAAAATTCTTGAACCTAGAATCTTTTTTGACTTATTTTCCAGATTGACCACTTAGGTTTTGACTACACTCACTACAAAGTAAACTGCCTTATAGAGAACACTCGAGGTCTCAATTTTGGGTCAATTGAGCGTTTGACCATGCCTTCTTAAGGCCTACTTAGGTGAGCTCCTGGCCTGATCCTGCTTGAGGTACCTCCAATTGGTGACTCTATTGGGGAAGTGTCCTCCATGATAATTTACTTCGAAAGTGACTTTTGATTATTATTGATCAAATTTTTGGTTCTAAAGTTTCTTAATTCATGAATTGCATATCACTTTTATAAATTATGTCCTTATTTCCTCCATAGCGGCATTCCAAAGCATTGCCTTATTTTCACTCAATTCAAGGGAGTGTTAAAAATGATAATCACTAACTCCAAGCCTTGTACCTATATGGTATATAAAATAGTGAATCAACTAGTCACTATTACCTGTAATTAGGAAGGCTCGTAGGTAGGGACCTCATTTGGAGGATAATGACCTTAAGAATGTGCTATACCATAACCTCATGTAACTGGCCTAGATACACTTCCCCTTAGGATACCATAATAATTTTCATTTGTGTGTGATATGGAATTCTATCATAAGGTGGAATTCGGTCATTTCTCAAAAGGCAAAAGTTAAATTGACATGCCTATAAACATGTTAAACTTGTCTTTAGCTTAGAATGACCAAAATCCCTTTAACGATAATCATAAAAAAATCTTGTGTATGTCTAAAATAAGGAATGTTATGCTGCCACTTTCAAACCATACACCATATGCATTCTCACATCCCCTAATGATGCTTAAATAAAACCCCACTTAGGATAGATGGCTAGACCCAGTGTATGGGAGAAATAAGGTCAAAAGGATGCTATATGTGTTTTTTTTTTATCTCTATTGCACTCATGCATACTTGCGTACACTTATTATACCATATGATAACTACCATGTATCATGTGCTAACCGCTTATGGATAACAGCCATCATAAGTCATAGAGGTTAGAAAAGACTATATAAGAAGCTTGTCTACAAATCACTAACACCCGACCCACTGATTGCCTTTAAGGAGAAAGCTAAGGAAATGGAAGATCAAGCACCCGCACTAGACATGAACTAGATAAGGCCCTAGATTAGAATAAAAAATAGATTGATAATGCCTTGATAGCTTTTAAAAGTTGAATACTCATAACCCTATTAGCCACTTTAAGCTAACACTTAAACAACCAAGCTGAAACCTCCACCACCCTACACTTAGCTAATTTAAGTCCACTTATCCCACCATAACCTCAGCCAGCATTTACCTTACCATGACCTTCATGTGCATTCTCACATCCCCTAATGATGCTTAAATAAAACCCCACTTAGGATAGATGGCTAGACTTAGTGTGTGGGAGAAATAAGGTCAAAAGGATGTTATGTGTGTTTTTTTATCTCTATTGCACTCATGCGTACATGCATACATTTATTATACCATATGATAACTACCATGCATCATATGCTAACCACTTATGGATAACATCTATCATAGGTCATAGAGGTTGGAAAAGACTATATAAGAAGCTTGTCTACAAATCACTGACACTCGACCCACCGATTGCCTTTAAAGAGAAAGCTAAGGAAATGGAAGATCAAGCACCCCCCAAGACATGAACTTGATAAGGCCTTAGATTAGAACAAAAAATAGATTGATAATGCCCTAATAGCTTTTAAAAGTTGAATACTCATAGCCCTATTAGCCACTCTAAGCCAACACTTAAACAACCAAGCTAAAACCTCCACCACCTTGCACTTAGCTACTTTAAGTCCACTTATCCTACCACAACCTCAGCTAGCATCCACCTTACCATGACCCATAGACAAGCAAAAAAGGGTTACCTAAATTAATATCAAGAATAACTATATGGAAGACTTAGTTGATGATATAGATCTGAATGAGAAAATTCCCCCTTTTAAGCCCCTTATAGCCAAAAAAGAGGATATAATTATTTATAAGTTACAAGACAAAGTTGATGCCATGTCTTAATATCTATCTACTGGTCAGGGTATCGACTTACTAGATATATCTTTGGAATCCAAAGAGCAATTGCCATACAAATTCCACATGCCTAACATGAGCAAGTTTAATGGTATTTTTGACCTAAGAGTGTATCTTAAGCATTATGCCATATCCATGAAGGGATAGAGGCTCACTATGAATTGGGCCTTTTCAATATGTCATTGACCCATGAAGCACTCAACTGGTACCATCACTTTTAAGAGGAAGATGAAGGAAGATTAAGGTGATTTGGCTAAGGCTTTTATGGATTAGTACTATTACAACATCAGTGTGGAGGTGCCCCTCGGATACCTAGAGTTATTAAAGCAAAAAGGTAATGAGACTTTCACTTCGTACTTAAGGAGGTGGAGAGCTTATGGTCCATAAAATGTGAGACAAGCCAAAAGAGATTGACAAGATCAAGATGTTAATTCGAAATACCATACCATACCTTAAAGATGGCCTAAAAACAAAAGGAATTAAAGACTATGAGTCACTAAAAGATATCGCTGTTGATATGAAGAAGAGAATGAAGCTAGAAAGAATAAAAAGGGCTTCATTCCTAGGTCGAAAAAGAGTAACAATGGAAACCAAGCCATCAACACTGTTGATATCTTGGTGGTGGTTGAACAACACTTCTCAAACTTGGGGCATCCATTCTTTTGGTGCCTTAAGAGGTTATAGAAGGAAGGAAAATTTCAGCCTTTGCCACCTAAGCCTATGAGAACTCAAGGGGCTCTAAACCATAGATTTGACAAATACTGTGAGTATTACTAACACACTGGCCATATTATTAATTACTATTGATCTTTGAGGAATGCCATACAAGATCTCATTGACAATAAATAGATATCAAATTCTAAAAAAGGGAAAAAGAAGGGACAAAATTTCTACCATAATATGTCTCCTCCAGTTTTCCTGTTTAAGTTAGAATTACCAAAATAGGTGGTACTTTGGATATTTATGGTGCTAAACATATCTGTGAGGATGGTGAATGTGAAAGAGCTATGGTAGTTAGAGTTTGGTACAAAATAGATTCCTAAAGGAGAGTGAAAGAGAGAAGAAAATATTAAGAAGAGAATAAAAAGAGAGTGACTATTGGGAAGTGTAGTGAGCTAGGATTTAGGACAATTCTGATTCAAAATATAAAGGGGTAGTGCATGAGATTTCTAGGTAAGAGGGAGTAAAAGTAGTAACTTGAAGTAGTCGAATAGCACTTGAAGCAACACCTTAGAAGGGCAAAGGGAAGGCCTTTAAAATGGAAGAAATGCCAAGTGATGAAGATGTTTTGATAAAACAATTAAATAAGAAATCGGAATAACAGAGTGTTTGGGACTTGTTAAGAAGCTTTCAAGAACACTAGAGAAAGATAGCCCAAGCCCTCTCTAAGACCTAAGTTTCTTTTATTGCTACATCTTAAGAGGTTCCAGGGATTTTGCAAGGGAAAAAGAAAGATGTTATTTTCTTTAAGGAGAGTGAACTGCTAGTTATCCAAGCTGAACTAAATAGGAAGAAAAATCATGCTTTATACTGGATGATGGTTTATCTCTCAATGTCTGTACCCTCAAAATCTTAGCTAGTTTGGGGATGAAAGAAACTAATTTGACTCTCTTAGACTTAGAGATCTAAACTTATGATAGTAGTACCTAAAAACCTAAAGGAATTTTTATAGTTGAAGTGAAAGTGGGGCCTATTTCAAATAATGCTATGTTCACTATGCTAGACATTCTAACTAGCTTTGCCCTTATGTTGGGGTAGCCCTAGTTTCACAAGCTAGAAGGTGTATCATCCACCTTGCACCAAATGATTAAATTCCCCCTATAATAGAGGCATGGTAACTATTAAGGCTTCCTAAGATAACACAATGGCTACTTTTGACATTGTCGATCAACCATTGATTATATTTTATGTGGCCTAAATCCATACTAATGATTAGGTGAACTTTAGGATCAGGAAACAATGGGATTATCTGCCTAGTGTCGAATTAAGTAAGAGTTTGCAAGGAACACTAACCCCCATTAAAACTAAAGATTAGTCCTACTAATCCAAAAAGGATTTAGGTTACCAAAAGAAGAAATGATCGAGCTCTAGCAAGAAATATGATGTTTATACACCATTAGATTATTACTTTATAAGAGGGAAACTTAAAGAGTGTATTGTGATAAAGTGGAAGTCTTTAAAATACGTGAGCTTATAAGATTGAGTTTTCACATTTTCAATTATGTCTATAACTGGGAGACGATGACCATAATCAAGGATGAAGAAAAAGGAGAGGATGATATAATAACTTACCTTAAAAGCATGAATGTGGCGTAACCTACTAGTGTATGGCAACTAAAATCCTGAAAGACCTAATCCATAAATAAGTAGAAGTTTATGTGGATGACATGGTGGTCAAATCTAAGATGAGAGAGGGGCATTTTAAAGTGCTAGAAAAGTTTTTTCAGAGGGTAAACCAATACAACCTCTGCTTGAATCTATAAAGTGTGTGTTCAGAGTAACCTTCAAGAATTTGTTGGGACACATAATCAGTCAATATGGGAT
Source organism: Hura crepitans (assembly GCA_948208565.1). Taxonomy (NCBI): domain Eukaryota; kingdom Viridiplantae; phylum Streptophyta; class Magnoliopsida; order Malpighiales; family Euphorbiaceae; genus Hura; species Hura crepitans. The sequence continues at coordinate 9,632 of CANXYI012005466.1, forward strand.
AGATATAAAAAAGACAAGTCTAAATAAATTATTAAGATACCCATTCCTAAGATAGAGAAAGAAGTGAGAGGATTCCTAAGGAAGATCCAATATATTAGCAAGTTTATCATCGAGCTGACCACTATTTGTGAGCTAATCTTTCGGTTATTGAAAAAGAATGCCACAGTGAAATAGGATAAATAGTGTTAAGGTGCCTTTAATAGGATAAAGCTATATTTGACTAACCCTCTAATTTTAAGACCCCTACATTTGCATCAAGTCCTAATTTTGTACCTGGCTATCAAATATAGTTCAGTTGGGACCATGTTAGCACAAGAAGATGAATTTGGGGTTAAATTTGCCATTTATTATTTGAGTAAGGAGTTTTTACCTTATGAAGAAAGATATGTAGAGATGGAAAAGATTTGTTTGTTTATAATTTGGGCTTTAAAGAAATTAAGGCACTATTTTTAATCTTACAAAGTGCAAGCTATTGCAAACGTAACCCACTCAAACATCTGTATTTTACCTCTTCATTAATAGGTAAGCTTAGTAAGTGGTTAGTACTATTGAAAAAGTTTGACATAGAATACATCACTTGGAAGACTATTAAAAGTAGAGCAATGGTAGAATTTCTGGCCCAACAGCACATCAAAGGAGAATTTTTTGAATTTATGTTTCTTGATGAAATCCTAAGTGTTATTTTAGAGAAAGGATGGGTTATGTTCTTTGAATGGAGCATCCAATAATAAGGGAATTGAAGCAAGAGTGATTTTAGTTTCCCTTAAAGAGGTGGTTCCTCTTGCAAATAAGTTAAATTTCAAAGCCACCAATAATATAGTAGAGTATGAAGCATGTATCTATAGGCTAGAAGCTATTCTAGTACCAGGGGTGAAGTACTTAGAAATGTGTGGAGATTTAATGTTGGTTATACATCAAGCCTTCAAGGACTAGGCTATTTGAAAGAAAAAACTAATTCCATGTGTAGAATTCTTGAATAGGTTGAGCAGTAGATTTAAGGCTTATACATTCTATCATTTCCTCTAAGAGGAGAATCAGATGGTGGACACATTAGCCGCTTTGTTATCAATATAAACAATTCGGTAAGGGTAAAGATGAGACAAATTATGATGTAAAGTTTAAGTAGGCCTAGTTTTAAGAGGGAGTAGATCGTAATGACGAATGAACCTGATGATAAGCCATGGTATCATGACATACAAAAATACTTAAAGGAGATGGTTTACCTTGAGCATGCTTCAGAGAAAGACAAGGCTGTATTAAAAAAGTTGGCAAGATAGTTCATCTCCTTTGAGGGAAATATGTATAAGAGAATGCAAGAGGGATGCAACTTAAATCTATAAATAAGAAGAAAGCTTGTAAAATTTGATAGAGAAGCATGCAGAAATATGTGAGACTCATATAAATTGGGCTAGCTTAGCCAAGAAGATTATGAGGCAGGGTTTTTACTGGTTGACCATAGAAGCAAATTGTACTGCACTTGTTAAAAAATGCTAAAATTATCAAACACATGTAGATATGTGACATCTTCCCCCTATAAAATTATACAGTCTTACATCACCTTAACCCTTCGCCACTTGGGAGATTGACATCATTAGAGAAATATGGCTGATGGCATCGAATAGTCATAAGCACATTGTTGTCTCTACAAATTACTTCTCAAAATGGGTGAAAGTTGCTTCTTATAACAAGTTAGTGTGAAGAAAATGGCTAAATTCATAGAGGAACACCTCATCTATAGGTATTGGGTCCCTCATCACATTATGCTAGTTTACGGGGTTCAATTTCAAAGTGTACAAAATCTAACATCATAGGTCCTCCCTATATAAGCCTCAAGCCAATAGGGCAATTGAGGTAATAAGAACTTGAAAATGATTCTAGCCAAGATGTTGGAAACATATAGGGATTGGGTTGATAAGTTACCTTAAACTCTCTAGGGATATAAAACTTCAATTAGGGTAAC